>JAJPUD010001761.1:85439-132181 GCA_023553655.1 Myrmecobius fasciatus
GAGTTGATTGAATAAAGGTGTAACATGGTCAGTCTGTGTTGTAGGAAGATTCATTTGACAGCTGAGTAGAAAATGGACTAGAGTGGGGAGAGATGAGGCAGAGAGACCAAGCAGCAGTCCAAGGGTGATTGAGGCCTGCACCAGGGTGTTAGGTAAGTCAGAGGAGAGAATGGGGTGAATATAGGGGATGTGGTAAAGATACAAATGATAAGAAGTGATAATACAGGTTGGATGTGGGTGAGGGGAGAGAAAGGAAGAGCAGCTAGGTGACACAGTGGATAAGACTACCCTGCCTGGAGTCAGGAAGTCCTGAGTTCAAATCCCACATCAGATACTTACTATCTGTGTGACTCTGAACAAATCATTCAATTCTGTTTGCCACAGTTTCCTCATCTGTAAAATGAAAGTAATATCATTTACTACTAAGGGTTCTAGTAAGGATAAAATTAGATACTTACAAAGGGCTTGGCACAGTGCTGGGCATATATATATATATAATAAGCATCAAATAAAAGTTAGCTATTATTGTTATTAATAATAGATGTTGAAATCCCTTCCAATTCTCATATTTGGTGGTTCTGGGGAGAAGAGCCAAGATGGCGAAGAAAAGCCAGAAAGTTACCTGATCTCTAGGAAACAACATTAAACTGAGTCTCCAAACAGATTCTAGAGTGAAAAAGCCTACAAAAAAGACATAATGAAACAATTTTCCATCTTAAGATAACTTAGAAGAACTTTAGGAAAGGTTTGTCTCATTTGGACAAAAGGGAAGCATTGCCCAGTGGGGAAGATGTCTGGGCAAGCCAGCTGGAAGCTCTTAGACACAGCACAGAGCAGCAACCAAGATCCAGTGGTCCTTACTTAGCAAACCAATAACATAATAGGTCAACTTAGAGGCCACCAGCCCCAGTGCAGAAGGCAAACTGTCAACCCTGAAACACCCTGTAACTCCCTGGCACAATAGCACAACTGGGCTGGGCTATCCCAGCAGAGTGGGCAAACTAACAACACCTGAAGCCCCAGCACAGAAAATCAGTTACCAGGTTCCCAGCCCCTAGCACATCAAACTTGAGACAGTGCCCCCTGATCCCCAGGAGCAGAGTTCAGCCTTAAAAGTCATGAAATTGACTAAAAAAAATGAGCAAAGAGAAAAACAGAAAAGAGTCCTGACCATAAAAAGATACTATGTCAACAGAGAAAATCAGAATAAACTCAGAAGAGGATTACAATGCCAAAATGCCTACATGTGAAACCTCAAGGGGGAATATAAATTGGTCTCAAGGCCAAAAAGCCTTCTTGGAAGAGCTCAAAAGGATTTTAAAAATCAGATAAGAGAAGAAGATAAATTGGAAAAAGAAGTGAAACCTATGCAAGAGAAAGTCAACAGCTTGGAAAACAAAGGACAAAAATTGACTGAAGAAAACATGAAAAGAGAGGTACAAAAGCATAGGACTTAGCAACTTCTACATCAAAGGATTGGAAAGCTTGGAATATGATATTCCGAAAGGCAAAAATGCTTGATTTACAACTAAGAATCAACTACCAACAAAATTTAGCATAATCTTCCAGGGAAAAAGCATGGATATTCAGTGAAATAGGGTTCTATCAAATTTCCTGGTGAAAAAACCAGAGCTGAAGAGAAAATTCATTTTTCAAATGCCAGACTCGAAGCATAAAAAGATAAACAGAAAGGGGAAAAAAAATGTTATTCAATAAAGTTAAATTGCTTATATCCCTACATAAGAGGATTTTACTTTTTACACTTGAGAATTGTATATCGATTGGGGCAATTCGAAGGAGTATACATAGAGAGTATGAATATATGTTAATTTTTATGTGATGATATTAAAAAAAAATTTAGGGATAAAAAAAGAATTGTACTAGGAGAAAAGGAAAGGAGGACACAGAATAGGGTAAATTACATCACATAAAGAGGCACAAAAGACCTATTACAGTGGAGGGAAGGGACGAAGGGGTGAGCATCGTTTGAAGCTTACTCTCATCGGATTTGACTTAAGTAGGGAATAATATACACACACTCAGCTGGATATAGAAATTTAACTTATCCTAAAGGGAAATAGAAGAGAAAAAAGGGAAAAATAGAGAAGAGATTGTAGATAAAAAGGAGGCCAGAGAAAAGGGAAAGAAAAGGAGACAGTGATAGAAGGGAAAACAAATTGAGGGAGGCAGTGGAGCAAAACACTGATGAGAATTAATAGTATAAAAGGAGAGAAAGAAGGATAAACAAGGAGAAAAATTAGGTAGAAGGTAGAAAAATGAGTTATAACTACAGTAGTTATAACTGTGAATGTAAATGTGATGAATTCTCCGATAAAATGGAAATGGATAGCAGAGTGGATTAAAAACCAGAATCCTATAATATGTTGTTTATTAGAAATACATTTGAAATAGAGAGATACACACAAAGTTAAGATAAAAGGCTTGAGCAGAATATATTATATTTCAGCTGAACTAAACTACAAAGCATTCCAACTCTACTGCAGAGAATACAGTTCTGTTGGGTTGGTCACATTGTTTGAATGCCAAATGTATGCTTGCCAAAAAATTTATTTTATGGAGGACTCACACAAGGCAAGTGCTCACAAAGTGGTCAGAAAAAGCAATACAAAGACACTCTCAAGGTATTTCTTAAGAACTTTAGAATCAACTGTATGACATGGGAGACACTGGCATAGAATCATCCAGCATGGTGTATCCTCATCAGAGACAGTGCTGTGTTCTATGAGCAAAGCAGAATTGAATTGGCCCAAAGGATATGTGAAATACACAAAATTAGAGAAATCACCCCAAATGTTCATATGAACTATTTGTGTCTGACTTGTGGCAGAGCATTCTGAACTCATATTGGTCTGATCAGACACAGTCAGATACACTATAACTTGATTCTAACATAGTGATGTCATTTTGGTCCTCTTTGAAAACAAAGGACAACAACAACAATGCTTCAGCTGCAGTAAAAAAAAAAAAAACAAAATAAAAAAGCAGAGATAGCAATTCTGATCTTAGATAAAGCAAAAGCAAAAATAGATTTAATTAAAAGAGATAAAGAAGAAAACTACATCTTGCTAAAAGATACCATAGACAATGAAGTAATATCAATAGTACACATACATGCACCAAGTGGTATAGCATCCAAATTTTTAGAAGAGAAGTTAAGTGAATTACAGGAATAGGCAGCAAAACTATTCTATTAGAGGACCACAGCCTCCCCTTCTCAGAACTAGATAAACCTAACCACAAAATAAACAAGAAAGAAGGTAAGGAGGTGAATAGAATTTTAGAAAAGTTACATGTGACAGACCTCTGGAGAAAATTGAAAGACAATAGAAAGAAATATACCCTTTTCTCTGTGACACATGGCATCTACACAAAAATAGACTAATTTTCCTAATAAATATTAATGCAAAACATTTAAATAAAATATTGACAAAGAGATTATAGCATTTTATCATAAGAAAAATATACTATGATCAGATGGGATTTATACCAGGAATATGGGGCTGGTTTAATATTAGGAAAACTATCAGAATAATTGACCATATCAATAACAAAACTAATGGAAATTATTAATAGATGCAAAAAAAAAAGCTTTTGACAAAATGCAGCACCCATTCCTAATAAAAACACTAGAGTTTTCTTTAAAATGATAAGTATTATCCATCTAAAACCATCAGAAAGCATTATATGTAATGAGAATAAGCTAGAGGCTTTCCCAGTGAGATCAAAGGTAAAAGAAGGGTGTCCATTATCACCACTATTATTATTCAATATTGTACTAGAAATGTTAGCCTTGGCAATAAAGAAAAAAAAATGAAGAAATTTGAATAGGCAATGAGGAAATAAGATAATTACTCTTTGCAGATGGTATATGATGGTATTAATGATGATAAGATGGTATATATGAGAATCAACTAAAAAAACTACTTGAAATAATTAACAACTTTAGCAAAGTTTCAGGATATAAAATAAATCATCAACATTTCTACATATTATCAACAAAACCCAGCAGCAACAGATAGAAAAAGAAATTTCCCTTAAACTAACTATAGACAATATCCAGGAACCATATGGACACAATTACAAAATGCTTTGCTCACAAATAAATTTAGATCTAAATAATTGGGAAATATCAATTGCTCATATTAATTTACTTATTCAGTGCCCAATTTCCAAAAAATATTTTATAGAGCTAGAAAAAGCAATAATAGGTCAAGAATATCAAGGGAAATAATGAAAAAAAAAATTACAATGTAGTTGATCTAATCATGCCACTTGTAAAACTATATTATAAAGCAGCAATCATCAAAAGTATTTGGTACTGGCCAGATAGAATGATGAATCAGTGGAAGAGGTTAGGTACACAAGATGCAGTAGCAAATGAGTACAATAGATGCTAGCTTTTGTGACAAGAACTCACTATTTGACAAAAACTGCCAACAGAACTGAAAAATAGTATGGCAGAAAGCAGAGACCAACATCTTACTCTGCATATCAAGATAAGGTCAAAATGGGTTTCTGATTTGCATTCAAAGAGTGACAACTAAGCAAATTAGAGCTCAAGGAATAGTTTACCTATCAGATCTATGGAGGAAGGAAGAATTTATGACCAAATGACCAATTTATAACATACAAAATAGTTAATTCTGATTACATTAAAAAGGTTTTGCACAAGCAAAACCAATGTAACTAAGATTAGAAGGAAAGAAGAACACTGAGAAACATTTTTACAGCCAGTGTTTCTGATAAAGGCCTCATTTCTCAAATATATAGAGAACTGAGACAAATTTATAAGAATACAAATCATTCCCCAATTGATTAATAGTCAAAGGATATGAACAGGCAGTTTTTCGATAAAAAAAAAATTAAAGCTTTCTATAGTCATAGGGAAAAAATGCACTAAATCACTACTTCTTAGAGAAATACTAATTAAAATACCTCTGAGATACCACCTCACACCTATCAAATGGGCCAATGTGACACAAAAGGAAAATGATAAATGTTGGAGAGAAAAATTGCAATACTAATGCATTGCTGGTGGAGTTATGAACTGATCCAACCATTCTGGAGAGCAACCATGTCCAAAGGTCTATCCAACTGTGCATACCTTTGATCCAGCAGTGTCTCTACTGGATCTGTATCCCAAAGTGATTATAAAAAGGGGTATGTGGGATAAAGACCACTGGCTCAAATAAATAAATTAAGGAGATTTCTCAAGTTAAAAGCAAAAAGGAATTTTATTACAATCTCGAGAGAAAAGGCATCTCCCTCCTTACAAGCAGTTAAGCAAGGAGAGGCAAGGCCCTGTTAAAGGACAAGAATTATATAGGGGTCTGGGGTAGCACTCCCTATAGGCTGGATCTTTCGCCTGATTAGTCAGGACAAGGGACCTCCCATTCTAACTCATAAATGAGGAAAAAGCTTTAACCCAACCACATCTTTAGGATTACTAAATTACCTTATATGGGAGTTTCAATGCCAGGGTGGCCCCAACTTAGTTTCACAAAGAATAGGTCCCATTCCTTATAAACCACATGATTTCTAGAGAAAGAAACCTGGCCCAGGGGCACAACCAACCTTCACTCAGTTCTTAGAACACTGTCTCCATCTTGTGAGACAGCTTTCACAGTTCATTTCATTCAAGGGGAAAGGGACCTACATGTGCAAAAATGTTTGTGGTAGCCCCTTGTTTTAGTGGCAAGGAACTGGAAACTGAGTGGATTAAGCTATGTTATATGAATGTAAGGGAATATTATTGTTCTCTAAGAAAAGATCGGCAGGATGATTTCAGAAAGACCTGGAGTCTTACATGAACTCATGCTAGGTGAAGTAAGTAGAATCAGGAAATCATTGTACATAACAACAAGATTATGTGATGATCAACTATGATGGATGTGGCTCTTTTTAAATAACGAGGTGATTCCGGCCAATTCCACTAAACTTAAGATGAAGAGAGCCATCCGCTTCCAGAAAGAAAACTAAGGGGACTGAATGTGGATCACAACATAGCATTTTCACCTTTTTTGTTGTTTGCTTGGTTTTTTTTCTTTCTGATCTGATTTTTCTTGTGCAGCATGATAAATATGTTCTGAAGAATTGCACATGTTTAAACTATATTGGATTACTTGATATCTAGGGCAGGGGGAAAAGAGGAGGGGAGAGAAAAATATGGAAAACAAGGTTTTGCAAAGTTGATTGTTGAAAACCATCTTTACATGGATTTTGAAAATAAAAGGCTATTATAAAAAAAGATGTAAACTCCTTGAGTGCAAGGCTTTTTTTTCTTTTTGCTTGTGTTTTTATCCCCAAAGCTTGAAAACCATCTTTACATAGATTTTGAAAATAAAAGGCTGTTATTTAAAAAAAAAAATGTAAACTCCTTGAGGGCAAGGCTTTTTTTTTTTTTTTTTTCCTTTTTGCTTGTGTTTTTATCCCCAAAGCTTAGCCCAGGTCCTCCATTGTTGATCAATGATTGAAATCCCTTCCTTACTTTACTTTAAGATCCAACTCAGGCACCATCTCCTCCACAAAGCCTTCTCTGACACTCCCTTCTCCCAACCCACCTCTCAAGATAAATTTATTCCTTCCTCATCAAAGCTTTAGTGGCATTTTTCTGGATAATCTTTGCTCCCATCACATTCTATTTATAGTTATTTATCTATGTGTTGTCTTTCCACAGAGATAGCATAGTCATGGGATCCATAAGTGAGGCTTCTGGTAGTGCCCCTCCCCCAATGTCATTGCTTTGGGGCAAAGTCCTAATTGTTCTAGTTACCCCACCCTAGTTATAGTTTTGGATCCTCTGATCCATGACCTCATTGTTGTTTATTCTAGGAATGGTGCATACCTTTTGCAGTAACCTAGATGGATCTGATAGGTCATTGTATTCCCTAGGAAGGGAATCTAAGTGGCCTTTGATGCAGCAGTTGGTTTTAGAGCCCACAGCTTTCTCCATCATTGTACCTGGAGGCAGCCATCTATCTACACTTTAGCCTCAGGATTACCCTGCAGAAGGCCTGTTATAACATCATATCTCTATTGGGTGGGCAGGAGGGTGGGAACAGGCATCAGCAGGCTGTAACCAAAAGCAAGAGGCAGAACTGACTCCCTAAATCTTCACCCTCTACACACTCCATCTTACCTTATACCTTCCCTTCTGCACAGGCCCAAGTCATGTTAGGTCATAAGGAAATAAGGAGGAAGCCAATCTTACAGATTGACCAGCTCCATGTGCTTCCAACCCTGAGGTAGGGCAGGCTTCTCTCTACTTTCAGAACAGTAGACAGGACAGACAACCAGATATGAGCAATCACTTAATTATACTGGGAGGAACACCTGGAGTCAGATGAATGAGGAGGAGGCATTGGGGACAGAGGGAGAATTCCAACAGACTTGATTTCTTTCTGAGCCCCACCTGGGATGTCGATGAAAAGTTCAATTCTCAGTCCCAGAAACCTGTTCATCTTGGGAGCTGCTTCTGGCTTTAATCCCATAATCACCCAGCAACTTGGATTCCCTAATGTACTTTAGTGGGAAGGCAACATGAGAGGCTGCAAGGAAAAAAAATTCTGAAGAAGGATCACCACCATTACTACAATCCACCCAACCCAAAGTGGGCAATGCCCAAGGTAGACAATGACCTAGGCAATATAAATTGGACTCTACTGCTGTAGGATATAAATGGGTCAGCCTTGTAGCTGATACCAGATTAATCTAGACCCATCTTGGGAAAGGCAGCCCTATCTCTTTTATTTGGGTAGGGATGTAGAGAAGAGCTATGTTTGCTTCCTCTGACATTCTCACACTCAAAGTCAAGGGAGCCAACAGCATGGTAAAATAGCCAAAGCACTGGATTTAGAATCAGAGGACCATGGGAAGAATGTTTCACTTCATTGGGCCTCAGTTTCCTTTTCTGTAAAATGAGGTAGATGGACAGGCAGCTAGGTGCTATAGTGGATAGATCTGAAGTCAGAAAGACTATTCTATTCAACATTGATTTTTAAAGATGTTCCAAATTCCCCACACTCCTCATAAAGAAGGTAAGCAATTTGATATAGATTAAACATGTGTAATCATGTAAAATATATTTCCATATTAATTATGTGGTAAAAAAAACAGATCAAAATAAAAACCCAAGAAAAATAAAGTTGTAAAAATATGCTTCAATCTGTATTCAGACTCCATCAGCTCTTTCTCTGGGGATAGATAGCATTTTTTTTTTTTTTTTACATTGCAAGTCCTTTAGAGTAGTTATCTTGGATCATTGCCTTGCTGAGAATAGCTAAGTCATTCACAGCTGATCATCTCACTATATTGCTGTTACTGTGTATGATGTTCTGGGTTCTATTCATTTCACTCTGCAT
This sequence comes from Myrmecobius fasciatus, assembly GCA_023553655.1. Classification (NCBI taxonomy): domain Eukaryota; kingdom Metazoa; phylum Chordata; class Mammalia; order Dasyuromorphia; family Myrmecobiidae; genus Myrmecobius; species Myrmecobius fasciatus. The sequence goes on from JAJPUD010001761.1 coordinate 93,821, forward strand.
CAATTCATGTAGGTCTCTCCAGGTTTTTCTGAGAGCATCTAGCTCATTATTTCTTATACCTGCTTCTCTTTCTTTAAAGGGTTCACTTCCCTTGGAAGTATGAAGGTCATCGTTTAAAAACCAATAAAAAAGGGCGTCCTCCTAGACAGCAAGAAGTATGTAGATGGAGACACTTAATCAAGAGGTAGCACCAGCCAAAAATAAAATGAGGGCTTAAATAAATCCACAGATGATTGATGTGTGTCAGTCACCAGGAAATGTCCCTGAGAATAAGGAGGGTATTACTCAATGTAATAAAGGAACTCCCTCAAAATATGTCCTCTACAATCAGTCAAAAAGCATTTATTAAGTTTGTACTTTGTGCTAAGTGACAGGACTATAATGGAAGGCAAAACCAGAGCCTCCCTTCTTGGAACTTACGTTCTTAATGGAAGAGAAGGAATTTCTTTTGGAAACAGCATACTGGACAGGCCACACAATGGGACTGGCTCTATCTAATCAGTCATTTCTCTTCTTTTGATAAACCAACCCCATTTCTTATCTTTCTTCCCTTCAATCTCTACTCCATTACTGATTGATTGACCAAGGGACTATATTGATCACTTATAAGATCATAGCTACGGGGCTGGAAGAGACCTCAGAGTCATTAGAGTTCAATCTCCTCAATTTAGAGTGGAGGAAGCAGACTGAGGAAAGCCTGCTTGCCCGAGATCACAAGGCAGTATCAGAGGTCCACTGTCAGAGAGTGTCACAGGTTATTGGGAAAGCTCAGGTCTTCCTAACTTCTTTCCTTGAAGAATCAGAATCATGAAACTATCCTAGAATTATTCTATCTGAAATCTCAAGGGATGTGGAAATGAGAACAAGAGTTACCATTATTACAATCCCTATCACCATCTTCTTTTGGTCCCGAGGACATCCAGTGGTGCAATGGAAAGAGGACCAAACCTGGCTCTGTTATAGATGACCTTTGTGACCCTAGTCAAGTCACTTCACCTCAGTTTCCTCATTTGTAAAATGATAAAATTGGACTAGCTATATTCTAAGGCTTCTTCTGGTTTTAAATATATGATCCTTTGATAATCACAACCTTCTCTGTGTCTTCTTTCCTTCAATCCTTCTCTCAGTTTTTTGAGTCTCCAGACTTATCATTCCCAGAAGCCTTCTCACCTTAAAATGTATCTGTTTATGGATCCTTCTACCCCCAAACCTTCTCCATGATTGGAGAGTTGTCTGTTTTAAGGAAGCTAATCATGCTCACTCCTTCATTCCTTCTCTGTTTCTGCTCCTCTCTGGGAGTATCTTCTCCCTGGCCATTGTTCAGCTCCATTAAAAATTAAACTCCTTGGGGCTGCTAGATGGTGAAGTGAAGAGAACACCAGCCCTGAAGTCAGGAGGACCTGAGTTCAAACATGGTCTCAAACACTTAACACTTCCTAGCTGTGTGATCCTGGGCAAGTCATTTAACCCCAATTACCTGGGGGGGTGGGGGCCGAAGTAAGCTCCTTGAGGGCAGGGACCATCTTTGTTTTTACATCCTCAATGTTTAGCACAGTGCTTAATAGTAAGTGCTTAATAAAATGCTTGTTGACTTGACCTGATACAATATGCACATCTGTAAAATGGGGAACTTGAACTAGGTGACTTCTGAAGTCCCTTCCACTTCTAAATCCTGTGTTGCTATATTTCCTCCTCACAAGTTTCCTCATCAAATGAGGAAGGTTGACTGAATTCAGTTTTGTGTGGCATAGAAAGACAGAGTGCTGGCTTTGGTGTCAGAAAATCTGGGTTCCAATCCTAGTTCTTCCACTGGTGAGACTTTGGAAAAGATTGTTATCCTCCTAGACTTCAATTTCTAACCCTGTAAAAAGGAGTTTGATTAGCTGGTCTCTGAGAACCTCTTCCAGCTCCATGTATATTAGCCTTAATATGGTAATAATAAGACAGCCTTCTTTTTCTTTGCCCTTTCATCATTTTTCTGTGTGGTTTTTGTATGTTCCTTTAATGTTTTATGGACATTCTTGTTTTCTTCTTCCTTTTCTTCTCCTCCTCCTCCTCTTCCTCTTCCTATATCATTTTCAATACACACCAAATCTCCTCCAATCTCCATCCAAACAAGTATTAATTATTCCTAGACCACATCATGTAGCCAATGAGCCCACTAACTAATATTATTAATGGCTAAGCTGAGATACTACTCCAGCTCTAGGCACAAAAGTAGAGAGTGTTCTTCCTGTTGCCAAGCTGTGGTACATTTGCTGAGGTGATTTATGGCAGAAATTCCTAGAGAGAAGAACTCACCACAAAGGTCTGGAAGCAGCAGCCCCAGTTAAACAATATGTCATCATGATCTAATAAACAACAAGAAAAAACTACAGTAAAATCTATAGATGAGAACAAGGAGGAAGAAAAATCCATTCCCAGCTGGAAATAATAAGAGCTAATATTTATAGAACCAGTTATAGACATGGCCTTGTTTGAGTCTTACACTAACTCTGGGAGAAAAGCCCTGGGAATGTTATTATTCTGACTCAAGGGATGGTTGAATCTTAGCTAGGATTACTGACTGACTTATGGACCCACAAGTAGGAAACATCAGAGATGGGGTTTGAATCCAGCTCCCACCTTAATTCAAGTCCAGTACTAACCATTATACCTTCACAGCCTCCCTGAGGGGTCTTTCCATTGCTCCACAATGGCCCACCCAAAGGATAGCTCCTCTACGAAGTCACTGAACATGAAAAATAAGGAACAGATCATAACTTTGATCTAGAGATCCCACAGCTAAACATATACCCCAAGGAGGTCATTGATAAGAAGAGAAGCCAAATGCACCTAAATAGTTATAGCGGCACTTTTTATGATTGCAAAGAATTAGAAACAAAGAAGATATCCATCACTTGGGGAATGGCTAGGCAAATTGGCGTAGATGACTGGGCTGGAATATTACCATGCAGTAAGAAATGATGTGTGCAATGAATGGAGAAATGAGTGGAAAGACAGTCATATACCAATGCAGAATGAAGGCACACAGTGACCACAACAATGAAAATAGAAAGAACAATCTTGAACACACACACACACACACACAGTTTTTCTTTTGTCTTAAAAATACTATTTGTTATATAGGATAATTCCCTGGTGGAGAGAGGGGAAGGATGTTTTGTGTGTTATTTTTAAGACATCACTAAAACTTATTTTTTTTTTTAAAAAAAAAACATTGTTGTGAGATCAAAAAGACCTCTTTCCGCTCCGAAGAGGAGTCATCAGAGACATTTCCCCTCATTCCTTTGCAAAGAGTTCAGGGTCCAGGAGGTATGAAACATTGTGCTTTACATCAGGGTTTTTTCAAGTGTTGATCAATTTTGCTGAATTCTTCTCTTTTCTCTTTCTCTTTTTAAATTCTTTATTAAAGATGGTTCCCTGGAAGAGGCAAAAGGGACAGATACAAGAGGAAATCAAGATGGTATTTAAAAAAAATAAAATTTATCAATGAGAATCAAAAAAAAAAAAAAAAGGGAGGGGGGTCAGTTTTCAAGAGAAAAAAAAGGACAGGGGTTAATGCTTCTGATCTCCTGGCAGAGAAACAATCCACTCAAGATGGAGAATGAGACACATGTTTTTGGATGGGGCCAAGGTGGGAATCTTTTTTTTGGTGATCTAGGTATATTTGATTCGAGAGTTTTTTCTTTTTTCTTCAAAAGGAGAGGGAGTGAAAGGGAGAAAAAAATAAATTATTATTATTATTAATCCTTTAATATAATAAAGAAATTCAACAAGATTTAATACTGAATTTAGAGCAAAGGCCCTGATTTCAGGAAAGAGTACCTCCACTTTTTAGCTGTAGGACCTTGGATAGATCCCCTTCTAGGCTGCCTGTGGGAAATGATGGGAAGGATCTAGATTTCTAAGGACCTTTCTAGCTTTGAAACTTGGAGATCCAGGGAAAGAGAAAGGGAATGGGGGGCATCTCAGGGAGGGAGCCTGTGCCACAGGCCATGGAGCAAATAAATTCTAGCCTAGATAGGGAGTGCCCCACCCCCACGCCCATCCCACCCTCATTAAAGCCAATGAAGAGATTTCTCTGTAATTAGCCGGGCCCCAGCTGCACGAGAGTCTCTCCAGGGAGCCAAGTGGGTGTATTGGTTGATGCTTCCGTACTGGGAGTTTGCAGCCAAGGCATTTAGGGAGGAGGGGATAGTTCTGGGCTGTCTTCTGTCAACCCCTAATAGCATCCTCCCCCCCCAACCTAGCAATTCTGATTCATCTGCAGACTTCTTGGGTCAATGCTGTGAGAGCATTCGCCCGGGGGAAGGGAAAGCTGTTGCTATTCTTATTCAGTCATTTTTGATTCTTCCTGACCCCATTTGGGGTTTTCTCTTGACAAAGATACTGGAATGATTTGATTTGTCTTTTCCTTCTCCAGCTCATTTTACAGATGAGGAAACTGAGGCAAATAGGGCTAAGTGACTTTCCCTGGGTCACCACTAGTAAATGTCAAGGCCAGACTTGATATTTTCTTGGCAGAAGTACTAGAGTGTCATTTCCTTCTCCAGCTCATTTTACAGATGAGGAAACTGAGGCAAATGGGATTAAGTCCTATGCCCAGGGTCACACAGCTAGTGAACATCTGAGCCAGATTTAAATTCGGGAAGATGTGTCTATGTGGTAGACAGAACGATGAATCTGAAATCAGAAGGCCTGGATTGGGGTCCTGCCTCAGATATTCCTATGTGATCCTGCCTGACCAAGTCACTTCACTATTTTCCACCTCAGTTTCTTCAGCCACAAAATGAGAATAATAACAGCACTTACCTCATGGAGTTGTGAAGATCAAAAGCAGCAATGCATATATCACACTTTGTAAACCATAATGGAGCCAGGCTTCTTGGGGACAACTCTAACTGGCTTCTTTGAAATCAAGTGTTCCAGGGCATAGGTGGGTGGATAGAGTGCTGGACTTGGAAGATCTTAGTTCCATCCTCCTTTAGATATTTCTTAGCTATGTGACTCTGAGCAAATCACTTAATTTCTATTGACCTCAGTTTACTCATCTATAAAATGGGGATAATATTAGCCTCTATCTCCCAGAGTTTTGTGAGGATCAAATGGGATAACATGTAAAATATTTTGCAAACTTAAAAGCAACTATGATTATTTCCTGATTGCACTCTGTTCTGTATTTACCTGTATCCATCTGACTACCTCCAGACTCAAAGACAATGAGCAATACATATTTCCTCTTCCTACTAGTGAAAGCTTCCTGCTTCCTGTCCACCTGACCAAGAAGTCCTCTGATAAATCAAAATTGTTGGTGAAAAAAAAAATCTACATAGGTCGAGGGTTTTTAGACCAGGGTCCATGAACTTACTATGTGCCAGGCACTATATACTAAATGCCTTATGATTATTATCTCATTAGATTCTCTTAATTTTGTAGATGAGGAAACTGAAGTAAGGTGGAGGTAAAGAGTCTTGCCCAGGATTATATAGGTAATGTCTGGAGTCAAATTTGAACTCGGTCTTCCTAATATTCAACCCACTGTGGTACCCAGATTAATATCCAAGGATTCTATTAGCATCTTATATATGGACACATAGTGTTTAATAAAGTTTGTTTACTTGGATTGAATTAAGACTAGGCCTCTGTGTACTTCCTCACAAGTTATTGAGACCTTTGCTCTTCTCCCACCTATCCACCCAACCACTCCCATCAAGACCCTTTATAATTGACTTGTTTGCACTTCCACAAATTCAAGTGGCTCTCTCTGCCCCTCGACAGACTTCTCCAATTTCTTTGTTGCTCTCTAGAAGAAATGCCACTGATGAGATCATCCATCCCCTAATGGCCAAAAGTATTGCTGCCTTGGATCTTCAGAACATCAGCAGATTGCTAGCTCTCCTACACTCTCCCATGTGGAACATTCATCATTATATTTCTTGTATTTTGTACAATATGTAAGGACTTTCTTTCCTATTAGAGAAACAACTCAATTGGAGTTTCCTTACAGGCAGCTATGTTCTTGAGGCTTTTATTCAACCAAGAAGTGAAGACTCTTCAGGGGATTAATCTGGACCTCTCAACAAGGTTCAGAAAACTGGTTCCACTCTGAATGTGGACCACAACATAATATTTTCACTCTTTCTGTTGTTGTTTGCTTGCATTTTGTTTTCTTTCTCTTTTTTTTTCTTTTAGATCTGATTTTTCTTGTGCAGCATAATATTTGTGGAAATATGTACAAAGGAACTGCACATGATGACTGAGGGAGGGGGAAAAGGGAGGGAAAAAAATTTAAAACACAGGGTTTTATAGGGGTAAATGTCAAAAATTGTCCATGTATATATTTTGAAAAATAAAAAGCTATAATTAAAAAAGAAAGAAAACTGGTTCCACTACCAAGCCTAGTACAGTAATTAAAATCAATTAATCATCAGGCATTTATTAACCAATTACAACATACCAGGTACTTTACTAAGCCTTGCAAAGCTTATGAACCCCTTCTTGGAATAATGTTACCGAAGACATTTTTTAAATTTAAAATTTATTTAAAATAAAATATATGAGATTACAAAAGAAATTTATTGTATTGAAACAGTTATCAAAATGGTTTTTTTCTAGTTTATTTGACAAGTCTCATTTAGTTCAACAGACCTAAAATGAGATCACAATATGATGAAAGATTTAAATCAAGGTTTCAGAATTTAATATGGACACCAACACCAAATCATAAAGCATCCAAATTGCATTTTAAAATTGTCCCCATTAGCTTTAAAAAAAAAAAATCTTAAACATATGTGCCTTACAAAATAGTAAAGAAAATAAATTAGAACAAACATGCCAAATGCTCCACTTTCAAATATCAAAATATTTTCTTATAAAAATCACAGATCATAGATTAAAAGCCTTTGGCCTCTCTCTCTCTCTCTCTCTCCATCCATTCATCCATTTACTTATTCACTCATCCATATTTTTGAGCTTCTACTTCATGGACTGCCCCTTCTGTCCTACTGATCCAAATGGTAGATAAAAAAAGAACAATCAGAGGCTTTCGAGTCAGAAGACATGGATTTGAATCCTGGTCCTGACATTCTTCCTCTTTTACTATGGGCAGGACAATGTGCAACTCAGGTCTTTAGTTTCCTTATGGGTAAAATTGGGGGATTAGACTAAATGACCTCCAGAGTCCCTCCCAGCTCTAGATCTATGAGCTTAATCTCTGCCTCCTTTGGTCCTACTGTGAAAAGACTGAATGGAAAGAGTATTGCTGCTGGATCCCAAATCACAGGACCTGGGTTCAAATCCCAGCTCTATTCCCTACAGCTTGTATGAGCAATCCCTTCCCTCTCTTAGCACAGTTTTTTGGTTTGTTTGTTTGTTTGTTTTCCCATCCAGGAAAGCAGGGGCTTGAAGAGGTGTGTCTAAGGCCTCTCCTCTCCAAGCGATCGTTGAGTGCCCATCTTTCCACTGCCCACCCTATTGGATTGTAAGCTCCTTGAGAGCAGAATCTGTGAAAAATTGTAATTCTCTTTGCATCCCTAGGGGTGTGCACATTATAAATGCCTAAGAAATGTTTTTAAATAATAAAATAATAAAAAAAAAAGACCAAGTCTTCTACTGGGATTGAGGGAGAATGAAACAACACAGAATCTCCAGCTGTGAGAGCCTATGATTCTGACATCCCTTGTTCTAAGCTCTCCCCACCTCATCCCTGACATCCCCTATTTTAAAATCCCTTCCAGCTCTGACATTCTCTTTTCTATGGTTCAGTCCAGTATTCTATGGCTATGATTATCCTGCTAGAACCAGCATGACTATACAGGATGTTCCAAAAGCTATTAAAGATGAAAACAGACATTTGGACCAAAATATATTATTTTCCTTTTCACAGCGAGGCTCTGTTCCTCAAAGTCTGTTTCACTTCAAGGAGATTTTTATAGGTTGTTTGTTGTTGAGAGTTTCCACATCGCCCCTACCTCCCACTCCCTTTCTCCATAGCATGTAGGTCACCAGCCAGCCTCAGGGATTCACCAGCTGACATTCATCCTCAATTTCAAGCTCACCCCTGTGTCCAATTTTCTTGAGGCAATCGGATTATGGACACTGCTGATGTTGGAGCTTCTCTAAATGCAATAAAAGTGCATTAAAAGTCTGTTGCTACTGATGAGTCACAGAATGTCAGGGATGGGACAGACCTTAGAATACAGAAGAGTAGAACCAGAAGGGCCTTATAACAAAGAAGCTCAGAATCAGTCAGTTACGTATTATAAGTACCCACTATGTGCCAAGCACTATATTGTCTTTGGGACACAAAGACAAAGCCAACTCCACTCTCAAGGAACTTACAGTCTAATGGGACATTTAGGACAGGCAATGTCAGAGCTGGGAAGTCTCTTAAAACATAGAATGTCAGAGCAAGGAGGAATCAATAGAGAATGTAACTGGTGTTTAGAACACACAATATAAAATTTTGGAGCTAGAAAAGTCCTTAGCTACTTCTGCAGCCTTCCACCTAATTTCTCAGATAGGGAAACTGAGATCCAATGATGTGAAATAACTTGCTGGAGCTCCATAGGTAACAAGTCTGAGAGTCTGGATAGTATAAATCTGGGACCTCTTCTTATCCTGACCAAAGCCTCAGTCCATGGCCAGACCCCATCCCCAGTGTCTACAGACTTCTCCATCTGTCATCTTATACTGACCTGGGTTGTGAATATGATTGACTGTGACTTTTTAATTGATTTTCCCTATCAGAACTAGATCTAATGTATTTTCTAGATCTTTGTGGAAGAGCTATAATGGGTAATTCGGCTTACCTCTTCCTATTACTCTGTCATCTTGGCTCTATTTCCAAGAAGAGATAAGGGAAAGTCTTTCTTTGTATCACAAAGCTTAGTCCTGGGTCTAACACATAGTTAGTCCTTAATAACTGCTTGTTGGTTGGTTGATCGGTTAATTGCTAATACTTATAAATAGCCCATGGAACAGCTCTTGATCTTTCCTCCTTAGCCCATCCTAATTGGAGGCTAATAAAAAACCCTTGCTTCCTGCAACAGTCAATAGTGACAAGCAAAGTACAGTGGGCAGGAAGACTGGGATCAGGGTGGGAGTGATAGATAGGTAAAATATGAAATAAAAGATAAGAATATTATCCTCCAGAAGCTTAATATTTAGACAAAAGGTTATCATTTTTAACCTCCTTTTCACACATTATGTATATTTTTGCCTAGCCCTCCCCTCTGTAACCCCAACTAGTAATCTGTTGTTGGTCTCAGCAACCCAGGCTAGCTCCTAAGGAAAAAAATGTGAATAGAATATTGTCTCCTAATCACTTGATGAAACGCTTCTGAACTGACTTGAATCCATCTAAACTTAGCTTCTGTCCCAGCCCAGCTCCTAATGGATGGAAAGACAAACCCTGGAGCAGACCCACAATATGATCAATAGAACCCCAACCACAGGCCTTGCTGCTTCTCCAAAAGGCCTGACATGTCAACAAGCAAAGAAAATGGAACTTGACAAACCCTTGCTTTAAGAGCAATTGCTCACATTAAAATTTAAAAGGAAAACTCTTCTATTAAGAGATGAATGTTTTGTATTAGGGCCTAAAATTTTTGACTCACTAGATTTTTGGCAGGACAGATTTGTTTAAAAAAAAAAACAAAAAAACAAAAACCAACCTTTATTTAGTCTTCTCTGTTTTCCTCTTTCCTCTCTCTCTCTCTCTTTTTCAGTGTCTGTCTGTTTGCCTCTCTCTGTTTTCCTCTCTCTTTCAGTGTCTCTGTCTCTTTGCCTCTGTTTTTATCTCTCTCTCTCTATCTCTATCTCTTTCTCTCTCTCCTCCATCTCTGTCTCTCTGTTTCTCTCTCCTTTCTCCCTTGTGTAACCATGCTCTCTAGCTCTCCACCATCCCTACCATTTTAAAAATCCCATCTCCTCCCTCCATTATTCTCTGTTTACATAACTGTTATAGAGATGATAATAAACATGAATGAAAGTGGAAAGGTCAATCAGGCATATAGATATTTACAATACCCAGATGTTTAAATATCATTTCAGAACCAATCAATTGAAAGTATTTAAATGTTTATTTTGAGCTAGGGCCTGGGGATGCAACTATGAATGCAATAGACTACTTTAATGCAGTTTACTTTCTAACAAAGGAATATAGATATAGATACATCACAGAATAAGTATAAAAATATAAATTTTTTTAAAATTTTTTTAAAATTTAAATTTTAAATTTTTAAGAATTTAATTTTTAAAATTATAAAATAAGTATAAAAATATAAAAAAGCTAGGGAGCAGAAGGCACTAGGGGTTGGGTAGGATCAGGAAAGGTTTCCTAGAGAAACTGGTATCTGAGCTATTTGTTGAAAGAGAAGAGGCATTCTGTGAGATGGAGATGAGGAGGGCAAGCATTTCAGTGTGGGGGATGACCAGTACAAGGGCAAAGGTGTGGAGATGAGAGATGGAGGGTTGAATGTGAAGAACAGAGAGGACAGTTTGACTGAATAGCAAAGTGTAGAAGGGAGGCTGTAAAGATATATTGGGATTAGGTTGTGAATAGCTTCAAAAGCCACTGGTGAGTTTGTATTTGATTCAGGCAATAGCGACTCATTGGAGTTTGTTGGGGATGAAAGTACCATGGTCAGATCTGTCCCTAAGGAAAATTTATTTGGCAACCGTGCATAGTGAGGACTGGAATGGGGAGAACTGAGGCAGGGAGAGCAGTTAGGAGGCCTGTGCAAGAGGTGATAAGGGCCTCAGCTAAGTTGATGAATCTGTAAACAGGGAAGGCATTGATGTGAAAGATGTTGAGGAGATAGAAAAAGAAAAGATTTGGCAATTGATTGGATATGGAGGATGAAGACAAGTAAACGGTCAGGTTCTTTTATTTTTCTTGCTTTTTTATTTGCAACATAGAAAATGTGAGAATATGTTCTGCATGCCTTCATATGTATGATGGATATTGCATTTCTTGCCTTCTTGATAGATGCCAGAGGGAATAGAGGGAAGGAGAGAATTGGAAGCTGAAAATATTTTTTTTCAAATTTAATTTTTTTTTAAAGAATAAAGTCAAGGTTACAAACCTTGGAAACTGGAGGAATGAGAGTTTTTTTTTTCTTTTAAAAAGTTATTTCTTGGGGGCAGCTAGGTGGCGCAGTGGTTAGAGCACCAGCCCTGAAGTCAGGAGGACCTGAGTTCAAATGTGGTCTCAGATACTTAACATTCCCTAGCTGTGTGACCCTGGGCAAGTCACTTAACCCCAATTGCCTCAGCAAAAAGAAAAAAAAAAAGTTATTTCTTTCCTAGAAATTGTAAAGTTTGGAAGAGGGCTAGATTTGAAGAAAAATGCTGAGTTCTGTTTTGAGCATTTGAAATGGGTTTGAGACACATCCAGGATATCGAGTTAGAAATGTCCAATCAGCCACTATTGATTCTCAGGGGAGAGAAATGAGATCATCAGGTGGTACAATGGATAGAGAGCATCAAGCCTGGATTTAGGAAGGTTCAAATCCAGCCTCAGACACTTTTTAGCTGAGCACCTCACTTCACCTCTGTCTGCCTCAGTTTCCTCAACTGTAAAATGGGAACGAGAGCTCCTACTTCCTAAAGTTGTCTTGAGCATTAAATGAGATATTTGTAAAGCACTTAGCACATTACCTCACACATACAACATGTGTATAAATGAGTATAAATGCCTCTATTTCTCTCTCTTGGACATATAGATCTGCAAACTACTTGAGTAAAAATAATAATTAAATCAATGAGAACTGATAAAGTCACCTAGAGAGAGTGAAGAGCAAGAAGAGGAGAGGACTCATGGCAAAGCCTTGGGAAACCCCTCCCTAACTAGGGGATCATTCAAAGCAGGAGTCAGACAGGCAGAAGATGAACCAGGAGAGAGCAGCATCTGCAGCATCCCAAAAACTTGGAGAGAATATTTAGGAGGAATCAAAGGTTGAAGAGAAATCAAGAAAATGAGGACTAAGAAAAGCTGCCAGATCTGATCCTTAAGAGCTCTTAATTAATAACATGCAATTTGGACAAACATATAGCATGGTGGGAGAAGAGGGGAGTCTGGATAACTGAGACACTTCTTCAGTTTCCATCTGGATTATTGACCATTTGGTGGACAAATATGTGTGCCAGGGGTGGGAGTGATGAAAAGTTCTCTCATTCGTCAATGCCTCCATCCTTGATCTCACAAGGTCATAGGATCATCAGGAAATCACAGATTTACTCTGACTTGTTATTTTTGAGTAAAGTCACGATTTTGGAATGAGCTTCCCTAAGATCATTCAGTTCCTCCCATTGAAAGACGAGTGAACTCGGGGAGTTGTTGAGTCAGGCAAACCTAGGACGGGTTTGCTTTTCATTGGGTACCCAAAAGCCTTGCCAACCACTGGAACAAGAAAACAAATCCCACCCACCCCCAGCAGAATATGCCTTGCCAATGGCAGCAAGTATTAGGACATGAAACTGCCTGACCCTTTCCAAGGCTCACTCCACCCATAAAAAGCATTTGACCAATGGGCCAACATTTTCCAGCCTTCTCCTTGTTTCTCTTGCGTTGGAGTCATTAGTCAAACTGGAGCAGGACATTCTGACCTGCCAACCTGACCTCAGACTTTATTAATAAATTCTTACTATGTTCACAAGATTCTTGAGAGTTTTTATTATTAAATTCTCATTTTATCAAAAGATTCGGGAGCTCACAGGTTAATTTCCTCTAAGCTTTGGGTCTGGGATTAAAAACTGACAAATCTTAGAGCCTAATATGTTATTCTTTTTTCTTTTCTTTTTTTTTTTTTTTTTTGAGAAGCAATTGGGATTAAGTGACTCACCCAGGATCACACAGCTAGCTAGTGATAGAACCAAGACTAGATTTCAGCTCTCATGACTTATGAGTCAAAATGATATAAATAGGTCAAAGGCTAGACTTAGCATCAGGAAGACCTGAGTTTTGTATCCGACACTGAGTCTAAATCTATGATTCTATTGTGATAAATTGCTCCTAAATAATCATGAATTTGTACATGCATGTATTTATATATACACACACATAGAGCTGTAATGTACATACATGTTTGCATACAACACAGACATTGTAATCACAATATATGTACAACTGGGAACATATATGTACATACACATGTTTATATACACAGTCACATACACAGTGTATGTATACACATGTCTGCACACATGTCTATGCATTGCACATGTTGACAGGCACTGGAGTTGGAGATCTTCTCACTTTTTCCCAACATTTCAAGGACACCAGCAGAGTACTTTGGCTGCCCCAATTGTAGACATATATTATATGCATACACACACATGCACATATTCACATATGTATTGCAAGCACATGCATGAGTGCATATGTGTATACAATGTAGATAATGTACATGTACACGACATCTTTTTTTTTCCCCTGAAGCAATTGGAGTTAAGTGACTTGCCCAGGGTCACACAACTAGGCAGTGTTAAGTATCTGAGACCAGATTTGAACTCAAGTCCTCCTGACTTCAGGACTATACTCTATCCACTGCATCACCTAGCTGCCTCCCCTCCTTTTTTTAAACATCCATATTTTATATCAACACATTTATATATGCCTGCCTATATTCATATGTATACATGTGCATGCATGAGTACATATATGTGTGATTTATGCACTATGCAGATTTGTGATGTTGTTTCATATTTATTGTGATTTGGAAGCAAAACCCAGAAAATAGCTGCTTCTGAGGAACATAAACTCGGGATCACATCAAGGGGATGGAGAAGCATGGAGTAGGTGTGTGAAGGTGTACCGGGCTGCCACCACCGGCCCATAATCCAGTTTTCCCTGGGATTGACTCTCAGCACTGCAGTCGGGATGTATCCAGCTCAGAACTACAAAATTCCGAATTTGGCTAAAAAGCTTGAAGCTGTTAAAAAAAAAAAAGCTATAGACCCCAAGAAGAAACCCCTTGACCCTTCATGCCAACATTTAATAATGCTGTCTGGGTGCTTTTCTGGTCCAAACAAAAGTTCCTATTCTCTCTTCCAGGACTGGATGGCTTTCTTCGTGCTGAGATGCATCAAGATACGTGCCTTTGAGCTACAATACATCACAACACCAAAACTATTCTTTCCCCTGAGACCCCTCTGACTCTTGACCTGCGTGGGAGATTCTGGGACTTAAATTATGGGGCTTGATTAGGAAATGCTAGTTTTGATTAATGGATTTTTAATCATGGATTTCTCGTAATTTTAGCAAAAAAATAAAGCACTGTTCATTACAACATTATGGAAGAACAGGAATAAAGAATATCAGTGAGGAACTGTATAACAAGAAGAGGTGGACTGGTCAGATGGTAAGGGTGAGGGATGATGTTCTGCTGATGCCCTTGAAATGTGAGAAAAACAGCAGCACAGTGATCCATAATTACTTTGAAGATGATGAATCCTATCCTCAGATTTTATTAATAAACTCTTACTATGTTCACAAGGTTCTTGAGAGTTTTTATTATTAAATTCTCATTTTATCAGAGAAGAAACTGATTGTGTCTGAATACAGGTTGAATATCTCTCTCCTACCTCCCTCTCTCTCTCTCCTTTCCCTCTCTCTTTTCCTCCCTCCCCACCCTTGTCTGTCTCTGTCTCTCTCTATGTCCTCTCTCTCTCTCTCTCCCGCCCCATCTCTGTCTGTCTCTCTGTGTGTCTCTGTCTCTCTCTCTTAAACTTTATTTTTCTTGAAGGTTTTTTTTAAAGGGTAGGAGATTTATGTTTTCTTTCCCAATATGATTTTTATGGAAGTATTTTCCATAATTTCACATGTGGTTTCTTAATGGGAGCTGAGTGGGGAGAAAATAGAGAATCTGGAACTCAAAAGTTTAAAAAATGTAAAAAATGTCTTAAATGTAACTGGGGAAAATATTAAACAAATAAATAAGATTAAAAGAAAAAAGAAAAGAAATGTTGGGAGAAAGTGAGAAGGCCTCCAACTTATTGGGAGGACCCTCTGCAGCAAACTTATGGGAGAACAGATGCCATAAGGGTCACACAGAAAGAGCAGGCACAGATGGGTTGCAATCTGTAATGGTGAAGGAAATTTCCAAATTGATGAAATTACAGAGCAAATTGAGCTGAATGATTTTGCATGCTAAATATGATCTATAGGTGTAGACAAAATGGATGACTAGCTTTTTCAGATTTTTAAAGAATTTTTCTCACATGTAAAAATAATTTTTAACATTTTTAAGTCATTTTTGAGTTCCAAATTCCCTCCCCCACCCCTTGAGAAAGCAAGCACTTTGATATAGATTCTTCTTCAGTTTTAATACCTATTCTTCCACCCTACTTTAGAAATCATATAAAGCAGTGGATAGAGCACCAGTCCTGGAGTCAGGAGAATCTGAATTTAAATATGGCCTCAGATGCTTACTAACTGTGTGACCCTGGGCAAGTCACTTAATCCCAATTGCCAAAAAGGAAAGACACAGAAAGACATACACACACACACACACACAGAAAGAGACAGAGAGAGGGAAGGAGGGAAGGAGGAAGGAAGAAGGAAAGAAGGAAAAGAAAGGAGGAAAGGAGGGAGGGAAGGAAAGAAGGAAGGAAGGAGGGAAAAAAAGGAAGGAGGGAAGAAAGGAAGGAAGCAAGGAAGCAAGGAAGGAAGGAAGGCAGGAAGGAAGAAAAGAAGGAAGGAAGGAAAGAAAAAAGGAAGGAAGGAAGGAAAGAAAAGCAGCCCCAACTCTCAATTCTGGGTTCAAGTCTCATCTCTCCTACTTAGTAGCTATGTGACTCTGAGAAAGCCACCTAACTTTTATGTGTCTTAAGAGATGCATTAAGATTTAGAAAGTAAATCAATGACAGGTTATGATCTACGTTGGTGAAAGGAATATCCCCATCAGGAATTCCCTATGTGAATGAAATCATAGATCACCCTTGTAATTTATACCTAGAAGCAAGAAATGAATCAACAAACATTATTATAAAGTGACTACTCTGTACTAGCACTGTGTTAGGTACTGAGGATATAAAGACAAAATTAAAACAGGCCTTACCCTCAAAGAGTTTCCATTCTGTGGCCAAAACCAAACCCTCCAACATGTACACTTATAAACTTTGTATGCAAAATATATACAAAATAGAAACAATTGATTAGGGGGAAGGGGTGATCACAACATTTCATGAAAATAGAATGTAAGCCCTTTGAGGGCAGGTATTATTTAAATCTTTTTTAAGTTTTTAAGTTTTCCCTCAACTTAGCACAGAGCCTGACATTACTAAGAGCTTAATACATGGTCACTGGATTATTGATTAACTGATTAAAACAGGTTTAGATGGAATATCCCCCCCAGGAAAGATTTTGAAGCATTGAAGAAAACAATAATATAATTATCCAGTTTCAATTCATCAAATACTTATTAAGCACCTAACTCTCTGCCAGGTCCTGTGCAGGCCTAGGATATCCAAGGCCCAGAAAAAGAGTTCCTACTTTCAGGAACTTACTTTCCAGTGACAAAGTACTACAACCAGTACCCAGTAACAAATTGGCATTTCCTTTTCTCACCAAGAGACAGTCTTTCCTGGAGGCTTTTTGGAAGTCAAACCAGAACTATCCCACTCAAAGTTTGTTAGTTCTGACTTTGGCAAGTCATCCTGACACCCTGCAAGGTGTTTTTGTCCTTGGGATAGGAGCCAGATGTGGGTCTAGCCTGTCACATGCAGACACACACACACACACACATACAGAGTATGGATGGATGGATGGCATGTTGGGTAAGAACCTGTCACTTCCCATGAGAATTAGTGATATATTTATTAAACATTTACCAGATACAAAGTCAGTAAATAAATGAGCGAGTAAGGCAAATACTTAGAGTTTAAGAGTTGCTCAGAAGAATGGAGATTTTTCTTTTTTTCTCATTTCAACAAGGTGAGAATCTAATTTCTGAGAGTCTAGTTTCTTGTGGGGAAGAAATGAAAGGAACAAGCATTTATTAAGCACCTACTATGTACCAGGCACTGTATTTTTTAAGTACAATGCTTTACATATATTATCAAATTTGATCACAACAGTGCTGGAGGATAAAACTCCATTTTATAGTTGAGGAAACTAAGACAGACATGGTGAAGTGCTAAGGATCTTACAGCTACTATGTATGTGAGGCTAGATTTGAACCCAAATAAGCTTTCTTGCTTCCAATATTAGTGATGTAACCATTGAGTCACTTAGTTGCCTCTGGTTGGGGGCTTTTGAGAAGGGAAGAATCCATTTTGGATCAGGAAATTGATCTCCTTTGGAAAACTTGGAATCCAGCAGGGTTTTGGGGAGGAGACTCCCAGAGTGGTTTTTCACTTTGCCACTGGGGTTTGATTTATTCCTTTTAATTATAAAAGTTCAGCTTGGGATCTGTGCTGAGAGCAAAGGAAAACAGAATGGGAACTTCTTTTTAACCCAGAAACAATGGCTCTCTGCTCAATCTCAGCGGGATATGGCATGCCTTCTGTATATTCATGAAAAAGAAAATGAGGTAAATAACTGCATATTCAAGCTTACAAAGAATTGTTCTGTGGGAACCCATGCTCTATGGGAAATGTTCCTGTCAATCAATAAATACTCATGAAGCACCTACTGTGTCCTAGATGGTGTGCTAAACACTAGAGACAGAAAAAAAGAGGGTTTTTTTTTTATGTTTGTTTTGTTCTTTGTTTTTTGTTTTAAAGAGGGCAGTCCTGACTTTACAATCCAACGGAGGAGACGACCAATAAACATGTACAGATAAGGTCTGGACAAGATAAAGAGGAAATAATCCAGAAAAGGAAGGTCCTTAGTGATTGGGTAAGTAATAGAGAGGAGCATTAGCTGGAGGGGGACTGAATACTTCCCAGCTACCTGGAACCAGAGATTGAGAAAGATTTCCTATAAAAGGTGAGATTTTAATTTGGATTTAAAGGAAGTCAGGAAAGCCAAGAGGTGAACACTCTAGGGATAGGAGACACTCAGAGAAAGTGAGCTGAGAGATGACCTGAGAGAGAAAGGGTTTTTTGTTCACAGAACAACCAGGAGACTAGTGTCCCTGCATCAAAGAGCAATTGATGAGGAGTAAGGTGTAAGAAACTTGGAAGTGTAGGAAAGGGCTGAGTCCTGAAGGGCTTTGAATGCCAAACAGCATTTTGAATCTGATCCTAGAGGCTATAGGGAGTGGGGTGTGTGTGTGTGTGTGTGTGTGTGTGTGTGTGTGTGTGTGTGTGTGTGTGTGTGTTGAGGGAGTGAGGTAAGAAGATTGGATCTGAGCTATAGAAAATCACTTTAGTGGCTGAATGGAGAATGGATTGAGGCAGGCAGACCTCCCCACCCTTGACCCCCTACCCCAGAGCTATTGCCATAATCCAGGTATGAGGCAAAGAAGTGGATGGTGGGAGTGTCCCAGGAGAGAAGTGGGTATGTGTGGGAGATTTTGTGAAGGTGAAATAAAACAAGATTGGACATGGAGGGGTGAGAGATAGTGAAGAGTCCAGGATGACTTCTAAGTTGAGAGCCTAAAAAAGCTAAGACAGCATTATCCTTGACAGCAATAATGGAATAAGAGGGAGGAAGAATTTAGAAAGAAACCTCCTTCACTCCTCTTACCTCTGCAGACAGGAGGCTAAATTCAGCTTTATAACAAGTCCATGAGATGGGTTCTACAGATATTATTATCCTTAGGTTATAGATGAGGAAAAAAATGACTTGCCCTTGGTCATTTAGCAAATATCAGAAATAGGACTTAATCAAGTTCTTCTTTATTCTAACTTTAGCATTCTAGCTACTCTAGTAAGCTATAAAGCAATAAGGAATGACAAGAATCTGTTAAGCACCTACTATGTGCCAAGCATTGTAGTATAAAGAAAACCAATTCCCATTTTCCTTTCCTGACATTTTTATTTTGCCAGATGATCATTCTTTGGGCCTCCCTTGGGGTTACCAAGAAACTAGAATATGTCTGGAGGAGGATAACCAGAACAATGAAGGGCTTTAAGTACATATCATATGAAAATTGCTCAAAAGAACTAGCATGTTTTGCTCAAAGAAGAGAAGGTTGAGGGGGGGACACAACAAATGTCTTATTTAAAGTGTCATTAAATGGAAGAGCAATTTGACTTTTCTGTTTGGCCTCGAACAAGAAATCACAAATTTAAGCTTAAAATTATCTAGGATTTCCCAAAATGAGAATTGTTTAAAAATAGAATTGTTTGTCCTTGAGAAGTGATGGTTTCCCTTCTTTAGAGGTCTTCAGGTAAAGAGACAGATAGAAAAGAGATCAAAGAGAAAAAGGAGGAGAGAGAAGGAGAGGAGAGAAAGGGAGAAAGAGCAAGAATGGTAATGAGATGAAAGACAATGGTGAGGATCATTACAGATGTTGGTGAAACAGATGAGTGTCTGCAGAAAGGAAAAACCTTTGGACAAACATACTCTCCCATGCAGCCCCATCTCTAGGCACATCTATGCCAGTGTGTGGCTAGAATAGCTCCAAGGTCAAATCATTATTCTGCCTTGGGTAAGTGAGAATGGGTTAGCATACACACACATACACACACACACACACACACACGTGGTAGGGGTGTATATAGAGAGAAGGATAGACAGAGAGAATGTTGTAGAGCTTCCTTTTGTATGGATTGAACTTGATGACAACTAAGAATCCTTCTGCCTCTCAAAATCTGTTATTCCTCCAACCCACTAAAAGTGGATGTACTGTGAAGTTTTTCTCTTGGACACTCATCTCTCTCTAAACTTCTTTCCTATAATGATCTCATCAGTTCTCATGGATTTAGGTTCATCTTTTTACAGATAAAATTTATAAAAAATTTATAACTTCTTGCCTGATTTTCCATTTCACTTTCCCTTCTGGACTTCTCTACCAGAATGTCCCCAAAACATCTCAAACTCAACAAATGTAAACAAAAGGTCATTCATTCTTGCCCATCTCCCCAGCCCACAACTCTTCCAAATTTCTCTATTTCTGTTGAGGGCCCCATCGTCTTTTTGGTTAACCAAGTTCACCACCTTGGAGTCATCATTGAACCTTCAGGTCTACAGAAGATCAGTTACCAAGAGAGCTTATCTCATTCATATTCACATAGCTCTAGTTATTAGGAAAGCTCCTTCTCTACAGTTTTTCCAAATATATCTTCCAACTTTTGGGGTCAAACAGAACGGATTTAATCATTCCTTCACATTACACTCTTTTTTGGTTGTTGTTGTTAAGGCAATCGGGATTAAATGACTTGCCCAAGTTCACACAGCTAAGAAGTTTTAAGTGTCTGAGACCAGATCTGAACTCAGATCCTCCTGTCTTCAAGGCTGGTGCTCTATCCACTGCACCAACTAGCTGCCCCAATGACAGTCTTTTAGATACTTGAAGACAGCTGTTACAGACTTGGACAAAATATCATTTTAAGAATTCTCCAAATTCTGGGCACACGGGCTTCTCATTGAATAATGTTTTATTCACTATGAAGAACTCTCTGAAGTGCTCAGAAATGCCAAGTCTGGTGGTACAGATGACGGTACAAGATAAAGCCTGACCTGGCCACCACAGTACATCCTACCTACTGGGATTATTCCATGGGGACTTGTACTTGAAGTCACCTGTCATACTCTCCAGTTGCCCCAGGCAAGGCTCACCCACCTTGGCCCAACCTAGAACTGCCCACATACCCAACATAGAATTAATACAAAAGATTTGGCCTTAGGGTCATTCTGGCTACACTCAGGCATACAAGTGCCTGGGAAAGAGGATGGATGCATGGGAGAGGACCATACCCAAAGGTTGTACCACGCTGCAAACACGCATATGCTTCACCAACACATGTAATGATTTACACCATTGTCTCTCATCTTATTACTCCTCTTTCTCTCTCCTCCTTCTCTCTCTTTGTCTTTCTCTGTCTTAGTCTCTGTCTCTGTCTCTCTTTCTCTTTCTTCCCCCCCCATATATATCTATGTATAAATATTAAAAGCTATAGCATACTCAACAAATGGTCATCCAACTACTAACCCACTGACCTTGGAGTCATTCTAGCTACACACTGACACTGAAGTGTCTGGGGAAGGGGATTGCTTGGGAGAGGTTTAAATCCAAAGGGTTTTTTTTTTGTTTGTTTGTTTTTGTTTTTAACTAAAGCTTTATATTTTCAAAATATATGCATAGTTTTCAATAGTTTCTCCAGAGAGAATTTCTCCCTTGAAATTTTTGACCTTTTGTTCTTCCGGATGAACTTTGTTATTATTTTTTCTAGCTCTAAAATAATTTCTTGACAATTTGATTGGTATGGCACTGAATAAGTCAATCAATTTAGGTAGGATTGTCATTTTTATTATATTAGCTCAGCTTACCCATGAGCACTTGATTTTCTTCCAATTGATTAGACCTGACATTATTTGTGTGGAAAGTGTTTTGTAATTGTGTTCATACAGTTCCTGACTTTGTAGGTAGACTCCCAAATATTTTATATTATCTACAAAATGGAATTTCTTTTTGTATTTTCTTGCTGCTGGACTTTGTTGATAACATATAGAAATGTTGATGATTTATGTGGATTTATTTTGTATCCTGCAACTTTGCTAAAGTTGTGAATTGCTTCTAGTAATTTTTCAGTTGATTCTCTAGGATTCTGTAAAGATACCATCATATCATCTGCAAAGAGTGATAATTTGGTTTTCTCATGACCTACTCTAATTCCTTTAATTTGTTTTCTTCTCTTATTGCTAAAGCTAACATTTCTAATACAATATTGAATAATAATGGTGATAGTGGGCAATTTTCTTTCACTCCTGATCTTATTGGGAATGGTTCTAGTTTATCCTCATTATATGTGATACTTGCTGATAGTTTTAAATAGAGGCTGATATGGTATAGCTTCTAAGGAAATATAGTGGTGCCTTGGGAGGCAATCTGTTCTGGCAATCTATATGATTCCAAAGTCCTCTGGCTTTGCCCCTTTACCCTCACCCAAACTTGGAATGGGTTCAAGACTGCAAATTCTTGTGAGACACCTCACGACATTAGTCTGTGACCAAACTTATGGGGTCTCCTTCCCAATGCTCAACAAATGAGGGAAAACTCCATTTGTTCCTATGCTCTGTAGTGTTTTTTAATAGAAATGGGTATTGGATTTTGTCAAATGCTTTTTCTGCATCTATTGAGATAATCATATGATTTCTAATAGTGTGGTTATTGATATAATTAATTATGCTAATAGTTTTCCTAATATTGAACCATCTCTTCATTCCTATATAAATTCTACTTGGTCATGGTGTATTATCCTAGTGATAACTTGCTGTAATCTCTTTGCTAATATTTTATTTAAGGGATTTTCCTTTCTGCAGACATTCACCTGCTTCACCAACATATATAATAATCTACACCATTGTCTCTCACCTCATCCTTCTTGCTCTCTCCTTCTCCCTCTCTCTCTCTGTCTTTTCTCTGTTTCTGTCTGTCTGTCTCTGTCTCTCTGTTTATTTCTCTCTGTGTCTGTCTCTGTCTCTTTCTCTGTGTCTGTCTCTCTTTCTCCCCCTGATATATACACATATGTATAAATATTAAAAACTATAACATACTCAACAAATTGTCATCCAACTGCTAACCCACTGCCACATATCCAACACAAAATCAGTAATAAAGATTTAACTTTGGAGCCATTCTAGCTATATACTAGCATCAAAGTGCCTGGAGGAGGGGATTGCATGGGAAAGGTTCAAAGCCAAAGATTTTTCCTTTTTGCAGATACTCATCTGCTTCACCAACACATATAATAATCCACGCCAGAGTTTCTCACCTCATTACTCCTCTTGCTCTCTCTTCTCCATCGCTGTCTCCCTTATTTTCTCTCTTTGATCTCTCTTCTTCTCCATCTCTGTTTCTGTGTTTCTCTGGCTCTATCTCTCTCATATCTCATGAAACAATGACCATTGGAACAATCTCTGTTCCTTTAGGGTATAGGAGGCAATTAACAATTATGAACAGCTGTTCAACCATTGTGCCAACTAAGTGCATTTGTCCTTACTCAGTTTCCTCAGCTGTAAAATGGGAATAATAATCCTTATAGTACCTATTTCTCAGGGTTGTTGAGAGACAACCTATGACTGTCCTCTCATCATAGGACCATAGATTTAGAGTTGGAAGGGACCTCAGATTTTACCTACTCTAATTCCTTCTTTTAATAATTGATGAAATTGAAGCCCAGGGGAATCATTCAAATAGTGTCAGAAGCAGAGACAGACAAAGAGACAAAGAGAAACAGAAATTCACACATGGAATGAGACAGACACACAGACAGAAAGAGAGAGAGAGAGAAGGAGAGGGGGGAAGAGGAAGAGAGAGGAGAAAGGGAAGAGAGAGCAGGAGGGGTAAACAGTGTAGATGACTACATGTATTGGTGAAGCAGATGATTCAAGGCCCAATGATCTTTTATGGGAAGGACTAGTTAGTCCTAGAGGTCCCCTCCCAACTCTGAGATTCTGTGATTATATGACTGTCCATCTGTCCACAAATTTCTTTTATTTACCCCCTTAACCAAATCATCCACCTTTAGGTCCACGATTCCTTTCAAATATCTTTTCTCTGTATCTGGCACGGACTTGTTAGTGTAGTTGCTGCCTTTGTTACATGGCTGTTAGACATAAAGTTTTCATTTGCTTCACTGTATCACTTTCCATGTCTTCCTACAATTACTCAAATTCCCAGGTACTCTGGTGCAGTAATAGTGCGTGGTATACATCAGCCATTGCCCAAATGCTGGGAACTTAATTTGCTTCTGGTTTTGTTGCTGTTGTTTGTTTTCTGATATTACAAAAAGGGTTGCCAGGAAACATGGTAGTAGAGGGATTTGAAGCCAAAAGACCTGGATTCCAATCCCAGCTCCCTCATTTACTGTGTGATTTGGACAAATCACTTATTTTCTTCAGGCTTCCGTTACCTCATTTATAAAAATGATAGCATCTTACTGGATGACTTATGTGGTCCTTTCCAGGTGTTTTTAATGATGGTGGGTTTTTTTAATAACTTTCTTAAAGTTCTCATTTTATTTAATCGATGCTATTAATGTAATTATTATAGCATTAGAAAATGTGGCAATGTAGCTTTTCTTCATCCCAAGCATTTTATAAAAGCAACCAATTATTTGGCAAGATTCAGCCAAAGGAAAGGGAGAAGTATCATGAATCTGGAATCAAAGGACCAGCATTCAAAGCCCAGCTGCACAAAAGAGAATAGAAAGTCACAGAAAAGTAAGATGTTGCAAAGTGGCATGTGGAATTTATTATATATTTTTAAAGGAAATCAAGCTTATATAATAGAAATTCACAATTTCACATTCAATTTTTTTTCTAGGCTAACATATATGGAAATGTCTGGTTTATGTGGTGCTTGTTAAGCTCAAAATAAAAATATATTATATATTTTTTAAAATCCTGAGTCATTCTTCAATAGATAAATGATTGAAGGATATGAATAAGCAATTAAAAGTTATTTACTTTTTCTCATTTATATATAAAAATGATTTTTAAGATTTTTTTTTAACTTTTGAGTTCCAAATTCTCTTCCCTTCTTCCCTCCCCCCTGATTGGGAAATCAAGTAATTATATATGTTACATATGTGCAGTAATGCAAAATATATTTCCATGTTAGACATATTGTGAAAAAGAAAAAAACACAGATCAAAAGACTCAAGAAAAAAATATTTTAAAATTAAAGTATGCTTTGATCTGTATTCAGAGTCTTATCAGTTTTTTCTTTGAGTATGGATAGCATTTTTTTTAATCATAAGTCTTTCAGAATTGTCTTGGATCATTGTATTTCTGAGAATAACAATTACTCACAGTTGGTTATCTTATAATGTTGTTTTTGCTGTGTACAATGTTCTCCTGGTTCTACTCACTTCATTCAACATCAGTTCATGTAAGTTTCCAGTTTTTTCTGAAATCTGCTTGCTCATCATTTCTTATACCACAATAGTATTACATCACAATCATATAACACTTGTTATATGTTCTCCACTTGATGGGCATCTCCTCAATTTAAAATTCTTTGCCACCACTACAAGAATTGTTATAAATAATTTTGTACCTCTAGGCCTTCTCTTTCTCCCTCCTCCCCTCCCTCCCTCCCTCCTTCCTTCCTTCTTATCTTTCTTTTTCTTCCTTTTTTTCTTTTTCTTTCTTCTTTTCTTTCTTTTTCTTCCTTCCTTCTTTCCTCCCTCTCTCTCTTCCTTCTTTCCCTCTTTCTCTTCCTTCCTTCTTTTCTTTCTTTCTTCCTTCCTTTCTTCCTTTCTCTCTCTCTTTCTTTCTCTCTCCATCTTTCCTTTCTTTGTCTTTCTCGCTTTCTTTCTTTCTTTCTTTTTCTTTCTTTTACAAACCTAATAGTGGTATTGCTGGGTCAAAGAGTATGCATGGATTTATAGTCCTTTAGGCTATCAAAAACATATTTTTAATGTTCTAAATGACTAATAATACAAATTAAAGCAATCCTGATGTTCTATTTCACATCTAGCATACTGGAAAAGATGGCAAAAGAGGAAAATGGCAAATGTTAGAGAGATTATAAGAAAACAGGTACATTACCCAGTGATGGTAGAGTTATGACTTGGTCCAGGTATTGTGGAAAGCAATTTGGAACTGTGCCCAGAAAGTTACAAAACTCTTTCATCTAGTTTTACAACTTTTAGACATATATCCCAAAGAAATCAAAGAAAGAGGAAAAGGATAAAATATTTATAGCAGTTCTTTTTATGGTAGCCAAAAGGTGGAAACTAAAGATATGTCATTCTTTGTACAATAGGTTTTTTGTTTTTGTTTTTGTTTTTTTAATTTTATTTTATTTGCAAAACATATGCATGGGTAATTCTTCAACATTAACCCTTACATAGCTTTCTGTTACAAATTTTCCCCCCCAACTCCCCACCCCTCTCGTAGATGGCAGGACATCCACTATATGTTAATTACGTTAAAATACTTGACAGATCGAATATATGTATACACATTTCCACACATCATTGTTGTGCAAGAAAAATTGTATCTACACAAAAGACATATCAGATAAAGGAAACACAATGCAAGGAAACATCAATCGAGAGTATGAGAATGTTATGTTGTAGTCCACATTTCACATCCCTCTCTCAGGGTGTATATGGCTTCCTTCAGTGAACAACTGGAAGTGGTTTGAAACATTTCATTGTTGAAGAGAGCCATGTCCATCAAAATTGATCATCATAGGGGCAGCTAGGTGGTGCAGTGGATAGAGCACCAGCCCTGAATTCAGGAGGACCTGAGTTCAAATCTGGTCTCAGACACGTAACGGCTGTGTGACCCTGGGCAAGTCACTTAACCCCAATTGCCTCAGGGAAAAAAAAATTGATCGTCATATAGCATTGTTGTTGCCGTGTATAATGATCTCCTGGTTCTGCTCATTTCACTCAGCATCAGTTCATGTAAGTCTCTCCAGGCCTCTCTGAAATCGTCCTGCTGGTCGTTTCTTACAGCACAATAATATTCCATAATATTCATATACCATAATTTATTCAGCCATTCTCCAATTGAAGGGCATCTATTCAATTTCCAGTTTCTAGCCACTACAAAAAGGGCTGCCACAAACATTCTTGCACATGTAGGGCCCTTTCCTTCCTTTATGATTTCTTTGGGATATAAGCCCAATAGAAATGCTGCTGGGTCAAAGGGTATGCACAGTTTGATAACTTTTTGAGCATAGCTCCAAATTGCTCTCCAGAATGGCTGGATCCATTCACAGTTCCACCAACAATGTATCAGTGTCCCAGCCTTCCCACATCCCCTCCAACATTCATCATTAACTTTTCCTGTCATTTTAGCCAATCTGACAGGTGTGTAGTGGTACCTCAGGGTTGTCTTAATTTGCATTTCTCTGATCAATAGTGATTTGGAGCACCTTTTCAAATGACTACAAGTAGTTTTAATTTCATCTTCTGATAATTGTCTGTTCATATCCTTTGACCATTTATCGATTGGAGAATGGCTTGAATTCTTATAAATATGAGACAATTCTCTATATATTTTAGAGATGAGACTTTTATCAGAACCCTTAAATGTAAAGATGATATCCCAATTTATTGCTTCCTTTCTAATCTTGACTGCATTGGTTTCGTTTGTACAAAAACTTTTTAACTTAATATAGTCGAAGTTATCTATCTGGTTTTCAGTTAAGAGTTCCAGTTCTTCTTTGGACATAAATTTATTCCATCTCCATAGGTCTGAGAGGTAAACTATATTACATTCCTCTAATTTACTTATAGTATCACTCTTTATATCCAGATCATGAATCCATTTAGATCTTATCTTGGTATGTGGTGTTAAGATGTTGGTCAAGCCCTAATTTCTTCCACACTAGTTTCCAATTTTCCCAGCAGTTTTTGTGAAATAATGAGTACTTATCCCAGAAGCTGGGGTCTTTGGGTTTATCAAAGACTAAATTGCTATAGTTATTGCCTAGTTTGTCTTGTGATTCTATCCTATTCCACTGATCGACTACTCTATTTCTTAGCCAGTACCAAATGGTTTTGATGACCGCTGCTTTGTAATATAGTTTTAGATCTGGTACAGCAAATCCACCATCATCAGCCTTTTTTTTTTCATTAATTCTCTTGAAACTCTTGACCTTTTGTTCTTCCAAATGAATTTTGCTACTATTTTTTCTAGATCTGTAAAATAATTTCTTGGGAGTTTGATTGGTATGGCACTAAATAAGTAAATTAGTTTGGGTAGTATTGTCATTTTTATTATATTCGCTCAGCCTACCCATGAGCATTTTATGTTTTTCCAATTGACTAGGTCTGATTTTATTTGTGTGGAAAGTGTTTTGTAGTTTAGTTCATATAGTTCCTGACTTTCCCTTGGCAGATAAATTCCCAAATATTTTATACTATCAACAGTTATTTGGAATGGAATTTCTTTTTGTATCTCTTGCTGCTGAACTTTATTGGTAATATATAAAAATGCTGATGATTTATGTGGATTTATTTTAAATCCTGCAACTTTGCTAAAGTCGTGAATTGTTTCTAGTATTTTTTAGTTGAGTCTCTAGGGTTCTCTAAGTATACCATCATGTCA
This sequence comes from Myrmecobius fasciatus, assembly GCA_023553655.1. NCBI lineage: Eukaryota > Metazoa > Chordata > Mammalia > Dasyuromorphia > Myrmecobiidae > Myrmecobius > Myrmecobius fasciatus. The sequence goes on from JAJPUD010001761.1 coordinate 121,950, forward strand.
TCTGCAAAGAGTGATAATTTGGTTTCCTCATTACCTACTCTAATTCCTTTAATCTCTTTTTCTTCTCTTACTGCCAAAGCTAACATTTCTAAGACAATATTAAATAATAATTTTTGGTGACAGTGGGCAGCCTTGTTTCACTTCTGATCTTATTGGGAATGGTTTTCGTTTGACTCCATTACATATGCTTTGTACAATAGTTAAACAAATTATGACACATACATGAAAACAATGGAATATTTCTGTGCCCTCCCCCAATTATGATATTGAAGATTATGAACCTATGTAGTGAAGTGAGCAGAATCAGTACAACTTATAAGATAATTACCTTATAGAGAATTACAACTGTTGTTTTTTAAAATAATAATAGCTTTTAAAAAATACATGCAAAAATAAGTTTTAAACATTCATCCTTGCAAAACCTTGCATTCCAGATTTTTCTCCCTCCTTCCACCCTCCCCCTCCCTTAGACATGTGCAATTCTTCTCAACATACTTCTACATTTATCATGCTGTACCAAAAAAAAAAAAAAAATCAGATCAAAAGGGGGAAAAGTGAGAAAAAAAATAAGCAAGCAAATAGCAACAACAACAAAGGTGAAAATACTAAGTTGTGATCTACATTCAGTCCCGACATCCTTTCTCTGAATGGGGATGGCTCTTTCCATCACAAGTCTATTGGAATTGCCTTAATCACTTCACTGTTGAAAAGAGCCAAGTCCATCACAACTGATCATCACATAATCTTTTTGCTGGAGAGGTACAACTTCAAAAGATTAAGAACTCTGATTAATGCAATATTAAACCACAAGTCCAAAAGAATGAATATGAAATATACCATTCATGTCCTTATAAAAGAAGTGATGAAACTCAAATACATTAAAAGACATATTTCTGGATATGGTTAATGTAGGAATTTATTTTGCCAGACTCTGTACATATATATTATGTATAAATATAATATGTGTATATACATATATATAAAATTTAAAAACAAATATTCACAATTAGGGGAGGATAGTGGGAGGGTCAGATTAACTTTCTAAAACTTATTATTTGAAAAATATTGATGAACTATGAAAATCTAAATAAAAAAATCCCTATGGTACCATTAACTGTGTGAGTTCATGTAAGTCATTTAATTTCCTCAGTTTTTTCATCTGTAAGATGAATGTGTTGACATTGGAATATTCTATATTCCCACGACCCTTCCAGCTCCAACATTTGAAGGTCCCTCTTACCTTCAGATCTATGATCTAATGACAAATGCAGTTGAAAGAAGAATATAAAACTTAGCATCAGAGCCCTGGACAGAAACCTGAAACAAAAAAGTCACACAGTTATTATACCATCTATAAATACATGTTATTTTTTAAAAAACACCCATAAATATTGTTTTAAGGTTTTATTTTTCTCAGTGTTCTAAAGCAAAACAGACTGTTGTGTAATAAGCTTCAAATTAGTCATTAGGAAGGAACTCTGGGTTTAGGATTTGTCTCTGTTATATTTTAAGCATTTTGACCTTAGGCAAATCTATTAATTTTTGGATCCTTATCTTTATCAGTCTCTAATTGGTCTCCTGGGCACTGACCTTCTCTAATCTATTCTTCTCTCAACTCAGAGAAAAATCTTTCAAAGACAGATCCAAGGAGTGTGTTGGTAAATGTTTAACAACCAGTTCTCTGGGGGAAGAGGGGGAGAAAAGTATACACATAGAAATTAAAAAAAAAAAAATTCCAATAGTACAAATCCTTCTAAATACATGTAAAGACATCTTTCAACATTCATTCTTGCAAGAGTTTACATTCTAAATTTTTCTCCCTCTGTCACCCATCTCCCCCACTCCAAGACAGCAAGGAATTTGATATGTCATAAAGTATCAAAGCATAATTCTTTTAAACATATTTCCATTTTTGTCATGTTGTGTAAGAAAAATCTGACCAAAAGGGAGAAGAAAAAAAAACTAAAACCACAAGGGGAAAAAAAGTGAAAATATTATGCTTTGATCCATATCCAGTTTCCCCAATTCTCTCTCCCAAGTACATAGACTTTAAGTTAAATTTTTAAGATTAATATTTTCTCCATCACTTTCTTAAGTGTAAACAATCAATAAAACAATAAATCAAGCCCTGATCTTGTAGCAAATGCTGATTTCAAAGGATTAAAATTGAAATTTTAACTCACACTGAAAATATAAATATCTGCTCTCATGAATCATATGAGCTGGTTCTATCATATCCCTGTACAGGTATGACTGTTGTTCAAGTTTCTTCTATGATTCTCTTTTGTCTATATGAAAAAAAATATATAAAATTAACAGGCTGGTATTGCAAACTTTTTCCTGTCTGGTTCCAACCTACCTGTATGTTTTTGTTTTTTTAATCATTGTATTTATTTATTTTTTACTACCAAACTGTCTCACTCCCTGACATTTTCCCCAATTGGAAAAAAGAAATTAAAAAAAGGGGGGGGGAGGAACCCTTTATAACAAAAGCACATAATTAAAGCTAAATAAAATCCCAATTAAATTTTTGCCATCTCTGAAAACATCTCCCTTATTCTGCATCCAATCCATCACCTTTCTGTCAGGAAGGAGCAGAGCACTTCACCAATGGTCTTCTAAAGTTCCAATTTATTTTAATACTTATCTTACAATATGGGGTAAGTGCTCTTACCCTTTTCAAATTACCTTGTTTTTATGAATCTGTATACATGGACTGTCTCATCCAGGAAAATTCAAGTTTCTTGAGGGCAGGGAAGGTCTGTCTCACTCTCATATTTATATCCCCAGTGGCAAGCACAATGTCCAGCACAGAACAGACTCTTATTAAATATCTGTTGAATTAAATTATGTCAAATCTATAAAAGAGGATGAATAATGTCCTGCTACTAATGACACAAGCTTGTGGTGAGGCAGTCTTTTCAAAGCACATATGTAGGTGAGCTAGAATATCAGAAATGAAGACTAGGAAGAACACAGAGGAATATGGGAAGACAAACAGGAAATGATACAGAATGAAAAAAGTAGAACTGGGAAAACAATATACACAATGATTCCAATATGGAAAATGGAGAGAAAGATAAAATAATTGACACAAAATGCTGCAAAATTATGGTAACTAAGTCTGGCCCTAACAAAGGGTTATGAAAAGGCGCATCCTTCCCTACTTTGCAACTTTGGATGTGCAACGCTACATATAAGGAAAGAAAAATAAAAACAGGTATTTATTAAGCACTTACAATATGCACTTTACAAATATTATCTCATATGATCTTCATAACAACTCTAGGAGCTAGGTGCTTTTATTATCCTGATTTTACTGTTAGAGAAACTAAAGCGGACAAAAGTTCTGTGACTTGCCCAGTCATACAGTAGAAAGTTTTGTGGCTGAATGTGAAGTCATCTTTCTGATACCAGGACCAGCACTCTATCCAATATATGTTCTCTCTACCTCTAGAATTTGCATATGGTATCAAATTGTGTAGATATGTTAATTTTCCTGAAGTGTTTTTTCCTTCCATTTTTTAAAATATATTCTTATCACTGGATTTTTGTGAGGGAAGATAATTGGGAAAGATAGTGGAAGATTTCAATGGAGTATTTTAGAGTCTTACTTATTTGAGTAGGATGCCAGCATTGAAAAGTGAAAGTGACATAAAATCTTCTCTGAAGCCTTGAAAACCAAAAAAGGAAGCTGGGGGTGAGGAGGGAAAGAAAGGTCATGTAGGGAGAGTGAATAGTGATAAAGATCCTGAGATCTACACTGGTATCTATGATACATTCAAAGAGACGAGGATATCCTTCAAGACATTGGGATAAAGGGGTTCTCTTTGGGGTAAAATTTGTGGGAAGAGGGGAACAAGAGGTTGAGAAGGTATAGATGAGTTGTCATCTGATTCAGGAGAGTATGAGCCCATATTGATGAGATCACGGACCCTTGCAAGTATAGAATATTGATAGACTAGACTGTGTTATGGTAGAAAAGCATAGAATTTGGAGTCAAAGAGCTCTTATCTTTCTTACTAATTTCTAGTGTTACCTTAGGTAAGTCAGTTTACTTTTCTTGGCCCTAGTTTCTCCATGTGGAAAATAAGAAACTAGGCCAGGTGATCTCCAAGATCCTTTTTAGCTCAACATCTCTAGCCTAATCTGTAACTCCTTAGTAGATCTGGAGCTATTAAGAAGCTGCTAGGATTCTGGGTCTAAAGCTAAAAGGGACCTCAAAGGTGTTCTAATCCATCCCTCATTTGACAGAGGAGGAAAGAGAGGAGCAGGGAGGCAAAATGTTGCCCAAGGTCACACAATTCATTAGGGTCAGAGACAGGATCTACGTTCTTCGATTCCAGAGCAAATATTCTTCCAGATATGGCATCCAGTCAGCCTGAGAACTCTCAGGACAGGACTCAAGCAGTTTCTTAGGCCTGGTACACCACATTTGGGCCTGCTACAGCTCAAAAGACATTTCAAATCCTCTTTTTTACAAGAGGCCTTTCCCAGTATCCCCCTCCTCCTCTAGCTGCAAATGCCAGCCCCTCTCAGCCTTGAAATGCTTATTGACTGACCCACTAGGTATCCCTCCTGCAAGAATGGCAAGCTGGTGTCCCTGTCACGAATAGTAAATATACTTTGAATTATAAAGTTTTTTTTCTTTTTTCTAAGGAGAGTTTGGCACCCTACCAGGCACACTCTCATCTTCCTCATGCCCAAGGACATATACCTGTAAGTTAACTAGCCAAGGACACGTCTATGTGCCATCAAGCCTGCAGCTTTTTCCACACTGCACATTAACCACCTGAGCTAACTAGCTGTGACAGAGACACTACAGCTCTGGGAGAAGGGGGAAGCAGTAGGCCAGTGAGACTCAGCCTCTGGCTATGGTTCTGTGATATCTAATGAATCCAGAGGAGATGGTTCCTCAGTCTAGCTCAAGAAGGCAGCTCCACTGAAATAATTCCCAGGACTTATGCCCACCATTACATAACATCAGCCACTCTCCAGTGTCTGCTGGTTTGTACAAAGAGCAGAGATGCAATATGGGATTTGGAGTTAGAAAGATCTGAGTTCAATTCTTCCCTCACACACTTACTAGTAGCATGACCCTGACAAATCACTTCACCTGAAGTTGCCCCAGTTTTCTCATCTATAAAATGGGAATAAAAATACTACCTGCTTTGCAGAATTATGGTATCAAATGACATAACACTTATAAAATGTTTTGCAAACCTGAAATACTAGCTATGGTTATTATTGATGACTTAGAGAAGATTTCAATACATAGGAAAAGTAGGTAATTCCAAGGAAAAATTAGTCCTGAGGCACACACACATAACACATACACAGCCCTTTACTTTCTCCCACTCCAGAAGTGTATTTTGCTCCAACAAACTCCCTGAAATATTAATGTCTCTTCCCAAGAGGCTGAACAGGAGCCATCCTGTGGACAGATGGAAGGATTTGTAGAAAGCATTTCAGAGACTCCATCAATCCTGATCCTAGACATATGAGATGAGGATCAACGTATCTCAAACTCTTACAGAGCAAATCTCTAGGAAAAGCTGCAGACAATAGAATGATGTCCCCAAGCCCAGCTAGTGGCCCATTTATTTCAAACATTCTCTCTTACAACAATAGCATCAAAGATCAGTAATAGTTAATATAATATTAATAATGTAATAATAATAAATGTAATCATATTTATATAGCATTTTAAGGACTGCAGAATATTCCACCTGTGTTATTCTCATTCAGTGCTCGCAATAATTCTGGGATTAGATGTATTCCTAGTGGCATTCCAACAACAGCCTTTCATAGTAGGCACTACAATTATTACTGTTCTTGTTTTGTAGATGGGAAAACTGAGAGTCAGTAAGATTAAATGTTTTATCTATGTTCACACAGATACATAAGTATTAAAGGCAGGATTTGAACTCAGGCCTTTATTCACTAGGTCTTACTTTCTCCTCAAAAGCAACTTTTTATGGGCCCTAGTAAATAAAGGCCTGAGTTCAAATCCTGACTTTAATACTATTTATTCACTTACCAATTATTCTATCATCCATCTATTTGCCTGGCTAGATGCTCAGGATACAAATATTCTTTGCAACCAGGGAACTTACCTTCCAAAAGGGAGAATTAGATGTGCATACGACAAGTAATTATGAAAATACATACAAAAGTAAATACAAAGCAATTTTTGATGAGGCAGAGAACTAACCACAGGAAGGATCAGGGATGAGCCTAGTGGGATATGGCACTTGAGCTGAACTTTGAAGAATATAACAGGCTGCAAATAAAATCCCACTTCTTCCCACCATGTCCCCCCCAAAACTGTAGTACTCACATTAAGATTAAACTAATTATTTTGCCAAGAAATGCCACTTTGGGGCATGTTAAAGAGAGAAAGGCCTCATATATATCAAAATGTCCATAATAGCATTTTTTTTTTTTTTGGCTGAGGCAATTGTGGTTAAGTGACTTGCCCAGGGTCACACAGCTAGGGAATGCTAAGTGTTTGAGAACAGATTTGAACTCAGGTCCTCCTGACTTCAGGGCTGGTGCTCTATCCACTGCGCCACCTAGCTGCCCCATAGCATTTTTTTTTTAATAGTAGTCAAGAACTAGAAACAAAGTGAGTACCCATTGAGTGGCAAATGGTTAAGCAAATTGTGGTCCATGCATGTAAGGGCTATTATAGCAACATAATAATGAAGAATTCAGGGAAGTATGAGAAGACTTGGATGAAATGATTTCTCATATTGTAAGCAGAATAGGGAAATAGATAGAATGATTGAACTGTTGTAAATGGAAAGAATGATTGTAGAAAGGATCAATCATATGCTCCTTAATAGCATAAGCTGATAAAGTTTGATTTTAAAAAAAAAGGAAGAAAGTGAAAGTACCTCCCTTCTTTGCAAAGGTGAATGACTATGAATGAGGAACTTGCATATGTCATTTGATTCAATCAATGTGTGAGTTCATTTTGCTAAACTGCCTTTTAAAATTCTTTTTAAAAAAATTATTTTTGGTCACTCACACAATGGCACTGACAAGTGTTTAATAAAAGCTTTTTCATTCAATTAAACAAGGAATAGGGATCAATCAAGCAATTTTTAACAAGTATTTATTAAGTACCTCCAATACCAGGCAAGTGCTTGGGCACTGGAGATGCAAAGACAAAAGAAACTCTCCTCAATAAGGGGCAGTAGGTAGAGTGTTGGGTCTGCAGTCAAGATCTAGTTCAAATCTAACCTCAAATTCAATATAAAAATGAGGATAATAGCTGTACCTCCTACTTCTCAGGATTATGAGAATCAAGTGCAAAGAAAAAAGCACTTCACTATACTAGGCATATAGCTTTCATATAACATGCTTATAAATATTGCCTCAGTTGATCTTTACAACCACCTTGAAGGGTGAGTGCTATTATTATTTCCATTTAACAGACAGGAGTTTAGTGGCTTGACCTGGATCATAAAGTTAGCAAGTGCTTGAGATAGGATTTGAATTTAGAACTCCAGGTTCAGAAATGAGATTATGTAAAAATAAGAAATATCAATTGATTTTTAAAAATTAAATATTAAATCAAATTTTTATTTTTTCCTGACCAGAGTTGGTTCTGGCAAAAAAAAAAAAAAAAAAAAAAAAAACAATTTTTCTCCTCTTTTGCTCCTTTTGACCCCCCCCCCCCCCCAGTCAATATTTCCCCAGGAGCCTTTGTTCTTAGCAGTTTCTTTGGCTCTCTCACCATGAGACTGTATCTATCTTGAACTCTTCAGCCAGTTAATCCACTTCTCCAGCTGTAAAGGGAACAGAGAAACTTTTTTTTGCAGGTGAGTTACACAACCAGACCAGCTTCAAAGCTAAATGTGCCAAACCTATGTGGTGGCCTTGTCAGGCTTGGGAGGCTCCGACTCAGAAGGGTGTTAATACTCCTTGTAATTTGGTAGATTGCACCCAGTTCTCCATCCAACAAAAATTATGGGCTTCTTGCTATGTACAGTGCTAAATTTATCACATTCAGACATGAGCTGTCTTGCAAGAACAAGCCAGCTGTGCACAGCTGTGCACACTAGAAATGTTTAGGGGGAAGGCCCATACAATCTCCATTGAAAAACAATGACATGCCTTGGAACCCTGCATGGAAAAATGACTGGCTGTGGGGCTGTTAAATTGTTCCCATTTAACAGAGAAAGAAATGAGACAGGAGAAAAAGGCAAATGATTCTATTTTGGTGCCAACTGGTGGTAAGGCTGGGCCTGGCTTCAACCCCTTAACTTCCGGGCTTTAAAAATAAGGGAGACGTATCCCCAGACTATATAGTACAAATGCAAACACTCAAGGTCAGAAAACGAATGCACTACCATGTTGTGTTTTGTTTTGTTTTTTCATGAAATGAATCTTCATTGCCCTTTTTACCTTTCTGTAAATACAAGTCTCCTTCCTTCCCTGTCTCTCTCTCCTCCCCTGTATCCCTAGCCCAGGTAGATCCCAGGTTGTGTCTGAGAAGGTAGGGATTTTTAGAGGGCTAGAGAATTTGACTTTACCCATGGAATGAGGTGAAGTCAGCAACCCTTTATTTTTTTTTGCTGTCATTTTGACATCAAGAGATACAAAGGATACTTGGGACCATTTCCCAGAGCTCTCTCACTACTCCTAGTAATGAGGTGTCTCTGATCTAAAGGCAGTTTGTAGGGATGGACTACCGAGAGCAGAAAAGAGGATGGGATGGGAGAAGGGAATGAAGTATTAAGCAGGAAGGAGAAAGAGGCAGAGGAAAAAAGAGAGAAAGTCAGGAGAGGGAAAGGAGACAGAGAGACAGAGAAAGAGAAGGTGGAGGAAAAGGAGAAAGGAAGAGAAGAAAAAAGAGCAGGAGGAGGAAAAGGAAAGGGGAACAGGAGGAAACATGAGGGGGGAGAAGGACAAAGAGAAGGAAAGGGGAGCAGGAGGAAATAGGAAGAGGAGGAGGGGGGAAGGAGAGGAGCAGACTAAAAAATGAAAAAAGAGGGACATTGGGAAAAGAAGTGTGAAGATGCAGCAGAAGGGGAGAGAGCAAGAGAGGAAAAAGGAAAGAGAAAACGAGTATAACAGAGAGAAAGAGGGAGAATGCGGGAGGGGGTGGGGGAGGACGGTAAGGGTAAGGAAAAAAGTGAAGAAAAAAAAAATGAGAGGAAAGGCCAGAGAGAGACCGAAGCAGACAGTGGCCCACGTGGCTCTGGGTCTAGGCAGAGCGCCCGGCCCGTCGCCCTGGCGCCCTCTTCTCGGACCCCGGCTCGCTTCTTGGGCCAGTCCAGCGTGGCCCCCTCGCCTTCCTCTGGACAGAACGAGGGCATTTAAAGCTTTTGCTTCTCTTATATCCCTCCGTCCAAAGTCGGAGCCCTAGAAAAGGGGAGACAAACTTAGTAGAGCTGCGGGGGTGGCCGGAGCAGACAGGAGCCCCGGAAGGAACCATCAGCCCCCTCCCCTTTACTCGGGTTCCCCGGACAAATGTCCGGCTTTTGGGGCTCCGAGGGATGCACGAGTGTACAACGGAACCTCGGGATAGTGGGGACGAACACCTGGCAGGACTACAGTAGCAGCTCGTGCGAGCTTCCCGGACTAAAAGTGCTCGTGTGGATCAGGGAAAGGAGCCCCAGAGCAGGTGCAGCCAACTCCTGCTCCACCATCACTCCCCGGTCTCTCCCGGTCTCTCTGCAGCCCGCGCGGCTTTTCGAAATCCCTCCTTAGCCGGGGCCTATTTGTTCCTTGGTTCGCGGAAGGATCCGGCGCAGAACGTGGAGCGACGCGTCAAGGCTCCTCCCACCCTCTCCAGGCTCCTCCCACCCCCTCCCGCCTCGCGCGCCGAGTCCCCGCCCCTTTTACTTTTGGTCCTAGCGTTCATAAAGAGGTTCCGGCCAGGCTGCCGCGCTACTCCCGCGTATCCGTACGCCGCCCGAGGCTGGCTGAGGAGTCGGCGGCCATTTTGTCCCTCTCGTGGCTCCAGCGGGAGAGAAGGAGGAACAGGGAGCCTGGGGGGGGGGGAGGGAGGGGACGGGAAGGGAGCCGGCCGCCGACGCCTCCATCGCCGTCTCCACCACCGCTACCCCCGGCGCCTCCACCGCCGCCGCCGCTTCTCTGTGCTCTAGAGCGTGGGGAAGGGGCGGACGGGGCCGGGAGTGCAGGGGCTGGGAGGCGGGCGGCGGCGCTGCCGCTGTTGCTGCTGCTGGGGCCGAGCCGGGCCGAGCGGAGCCGAGCCG
>JAJPUD010001761.1:132581-171635 GCA_023553655.1 Myrmecobius fasciatus
GCCTGGCCTTGCAGGCTGAGATGGAGAAGAAAAAGCGCCTACCCTGAGAGCTCCCTGGGGAGGGGGCCCATTCATCGCCCCCCGGCTGTGATCCGGGGATGCACGGACACTTCCCTGCTTAGCCACGATCCTGGCTTTGGCTCCCCCAGTCCCTAGCCTTTGAATTAGAAACCGAGCTGTGAAGCACACACACACCCCCCCAACCCCTTCCCGAGCACCCACACTCTCCGAAGCTTGGCTGGGCTCTCTGGAGGCTGGGAGGGCTCGTCCCAAGCTGCAGGACGCCGTGTTCCGTCCCTTGTGCTGGCCCAGCTTCGGGTTTCTCCGAGGAGCCTCCACAAAAGCCCCCTGGGAGTGTCCCTGGGCTTCTAGGTTTTCGGGCTTTTGTCCAGACTCCCCTCTTTTCCTCCCTCCCCCACACACCTTAGTCCTGGAGAGTCTTTCTAAAGTTTAGTCCCAGAGTCCTAGCTAGACTTAAGTGACTTCACCTTCTCTCCCCCCTTTAAAAAAAGACAATTCCGTTGAGTAGGTGGGCTCTTAATCCGCTTCCTGGCATAAGACCTGAACCAAGAAGGGAGAAAAGTTGTTTGATTTCTTAAGAAAAATAAAATAGCGGGAATTTTCCCTTCCTCCTGCAATGATTGAGGGCTAAAATGCACTAGTTTTGGCTGACGAAAAGATTTTTAGGTAACATGATTCATGGACATCGATGTAAAGGAAAGATGCGGTTCATTTCAATAAAGCAGCAGCCTGAGATTCAGGGCAGATGTAACGAGGCTAACATTTTATCCTGACTTTCGAAGAGCTCTTGGCACTAAGTAATCCTGGCTTTGCTAAATTTGCTGTAAAAGTGCTTATCTGCTGTCCTCTTAAAGGATTCTTTGTAATGTGAATGATGCTGATGCTGAGGGGAAAATTAGAAGAGCATGAACCATGTGGCATTAAAATTCCCCATCTCTTTTGGGACAAATGACTTAGTTGTAATAATCAAAATGAAGTTTTCTTTCTAATAACTGATTTTTTTAAACAACCACCAAAAGCCCCACTTAAGTATATGTGTATGCCCTGAAGCGTTTTTGACATGTTGCTACTTTTTGGTTTGAGCTCATATTGATGTTTGTTTCAGATATTTTACAGGATAAGATTGTTCTGTTTTTATGAGGGTTTAATGTAGTTTTTCCGCTTAGGTGAAATTGCAGATTACTCTTGACCTGAAATTGATGAAAGCAAACTGCATTCTGTGATGAGTAAAAAATCTGTTTAAATAATTTGACAATTAAAATCATCTAAAGTTGAAATTGAATAAATGAGAGAAATTTTAAAAATAGAATTCATTCTTTTTCCTCTTGTTCATTTGCTAGGTTGAAGGGTTGCTCTTCAAAGAAAAACTCCACAGTAGATTCCTAGATAATCTGTAAATCTATTAAAATAAGATTCCTTTGCCTTTACTTAAAGTTATTTTAATGCAGTTTTTTTATACCAGCATCTTTACCATATTGCCATTGGAAGCCTTGTTTTATCTTTCCTTGTTTGTCATTTGGAAAATCTGTTTTTACAAAACATCCCATCACATTAGCCTGAGTTGATTATTCATATAAATGTAATAAACTAGTATTCCCTTAATGCTTAGGTATTAAGAAAAGAAGGTACACTGAATATTTAACCTGTATGCTTGGAATTGGCAAATAAATTACTGCTTATGCACTATAGCCAAAAATCCATATAGGCAGTGAGTGATTCACAATCCAAGTAGGAAGACTTAATAATGAAATTTAGTGGGGGGGGGGGGTTTTAGGTTTTTTTTTAACCTTAAAACTTTAAATTTCCCTTTTAGATATGTCTGGAAATGGGGGGGGAAGATGCTTGCTCTGCAAGTATTAGAATTTTCCTTCTTTGAGGCAGATCTTTTGCATATTTAATTCCTTTAAATTGATTTAGGACTTTGCATGCTTATGGATGTCCATGTATGGTTTAGCAAAACCAATAGACAATAGAGAAACCAACTCAAAATGGAGGGTCAGTTCTCTGTAGAAGAGCTTTAGTTCAGATTTTACTTATTTAGGTGAATTTTAAGTCTAGGCGTATTAAGCTTTTTTGTCCTATTTTTTCCATCTCGTGAGAGGTATTTTACACATAACAGAAGTTGATGTATACAGAGAATATTTTGTAAACACAACAGTGAAGTTAATATTACTAACATCTTAATATTACTAGCAATCTATTATTTGAGCTATTAAAAGTGAAGAAAAATAAGCTTGTTAATTTTAGTAAAAATATGGATATACTTGCATTTTTAAGAAAGTCAGGTTATTATACTGAACAGTGCTAATGCTTTTTATAAAGTTTAAGATGTGCATATTAAGGAGTTCAGAACCTTTGCTCATGTTTCCTAATGGTAGTTGCCACATTTTTCAGGAAACCTAGAATGGGCTATTTATTTCTCTTTATTAGTGAAGGCAAATTTTTTTTTTTTCCTTTAGGGTAGTTCTTGCCCAAAGTCATGTAAACAAGTCTCTGGCAAAGCTCCACTTAAGTTAGAATTCCCTGACTTGTTTTGACTTCGGGGATGTAGCCTTTCTATAAAAAGGTACCTATAATAGCCTGCTATGTAATCCTTTGTAATCTTCCTGAATAAGTACATTGGCTCTGTTGATAACATTAACTTACTTCGGAGCAGTCAACTCTGAAGTGGAAATTTTAAAATAAATTTCAGTTTTTAGAGCATCAAATACCAATTAGCATCTAAGTATTAATAAAGTAGAAATACTTGCTCCTGGTGAAGCTTTTATTTGGCATTCCAGGAGGGGAAAAAGGTATCAAAAATACATTTAGTATAAGTAAATTTAATATGTGAGTTAAAATTCAACTTATTAAGCACCTACTGTGGAGGTGATACAGTGAATAGAGTGCAGGGCCTGGAGTTCTGGAGGGGACCCAAGTTCTGATCTAGCCATAGACACTTAGAGCTGTGTGAGTGTGGACAAATCACTTAACCCTCTTTGCCTCAGTTTCCGAGTATATGAAATGAATGAAAGACATGGCAAGAAAACCTCAAAAGAGGTCATAGTCAGAAATGACCAATTGACCAAAAAAACCCAACAGTATTAAGGAATTATAACTGGTAAACTATCATGAAAATTCATATAGCCCCTGCCCTCTGGGAGCTTATAGCTAGCTAATTAGGTAGCATAATGTATCTATAAATGTTTGTCCTGGGCAGAGAATGTTAAATGCAAAGAAGTATCTCAGAGTGCTATCTGTGGCTATGAGTCAGTTGCAATCTTATTTTTGAAGATGGGAGAAATGTCCTGAAGGTCAGTAGACCTAGCAACAAGAATTAGGTCAAGGAGATATAACTGGATGGCACAAATTGCAGAGAAGAGCATACTGAGTATTGCAAAGCAAATATCTATAAGGAAAAAAGCATTTTCTAATTAGTCTGTCATTGGGATAGGAGAACAGGAGGTTGGTCTTTAGCCTCATGGTTCTAAACAGACATGTGCTAGTCATCCCTCTGGTGAATAGAGGGCCAGTGGTCCTTTCTGGAGAAGACTTGTACTAAGGAGAGATTAACAGTTTTGCATTTCTTTTCTTGGATTTAAAATATGGTTTGTGTTAAGTGCATTAACAATTCTTGCAGGTGTTCTCTCAAAATAACTCCTTAGCACACTGAATTTTTTCCCTCCACAGCTTTGTGTAACTGACATCCTCTTATTATGCCCTTGCTAAGACATTGGAAATTCTACAGCAGAATCAGATAATCTGCTGTTTTGAGGCAGTTAGAGAAGAGTTTAATTGTTAGTCTCTGATTAAAGAGGATTTCTCTCTTTCCCCTTAGAACTCTCATTGCCTGTATGAAGCAGGAGGCAATGGTGAAACTGAGATCATGGGTTTGATTTTGCTTCTCAAGAGGAATCATTGTGTACTATAACAGAGAGATAGTCGAGAGATCACCAACAGTGGAGATCAGGGAAAATAGGTTTTTTTAATGGCATGTGCTTATAACAAAATTTTCATTTAATAGTATTATGATTAGCTTGATCTAGAGAAGAATTTAAATGTCAGTTTTAATTATGACTGTTGGCATCTCTTGAAGAGTCCAGCATGACTGACTTGAAGGTTGGAGGAAAGGGAACAGAACTTCAAGCTTCAAGAAGAATAGAGTTGGGTTTTTGTCTGTTTTTAAGGTTAAATTACTTTAATAATTCTGGCATTTTGGAAAGATTTCCAAATCTAGTGCTTAAGTATATTCCTTGTAAATTTAAATTAGTTTAAGGTAGGTCTCTAAATAAGTAGGTATAGATCCGTCTACTAGTGTATATTCAAGTTGTTTAGTACCCTACTCCCTAGAGTTTATATGATTTTTCATTCCCAGAATGAAGGATCATAACTGTTAGTGGTATCCCTTGCCCTCTCTTCTGCTCTGACTTGTCCCAGAGTCTCAGGGCTTCTGAGAATTGAAAAGCAATTAGTTACTTTTCACCCTCCCTCCTGAGAGTCAGAGTTCCCAAATGGAATATTCCTCATTTTGCAGATTGAGAGGCTGGCTTTCAGAACATTTCATTGTCTTGCCAGGGCCTCACAGTTATTAAGTTTCAGAGTTCAAATTGAGGAGGGGAGAAGTCATACACTGATTTATAGAATCACAAGTTTAAAGGTCATTCAGTCTAACTCTTTGGTTTTATACTAGAGACAGGTCCATTTAGGGGATCATCCAGTACAAAATTTGAACCCAGGCTCATTGATTACAAGTCTGTTTCTCTTTCCACAACACCATGTTCTTGCTGCTTATTATTCCTTTTGGATGGTTTTTTTTTTTTTTTTTGGTTTTAACATTTCAAACTCTTTAAATTTGTTAAAGTAGTGTCTGCTGCCATTGTTTTTGGTTTTGTGGGTTTTTTTTGTTTTTTTTTTTACTGGTGTTGAATTTAATATAATTGGGTGTATTTAAAGAGTATTGCTGTGATTATTTTAAATCAGTAAAGTCTATGGCCCTTAAAACTTTTTAATTAGATATTTTCTTGAGGCTATGGGCTTTGAAATTTGTATTATAATCTTTCTAGAGATTGTTTTTCTATTTGAATTTTTTTTACTGCAATTAAAAGTTTTCCTGATTGTTGACTTCTATGAAATACTACAACTCCAAGTAGTTTGTTCCTCTTTTTGTTTGTAATATAGCCACTTCCAAAATTAGTCTTGTAAAATTATTCCTTACATGAGTAGCTTATTTGTTTCATCTTTTGTGCCCTTAATAAAATTTGATATTTAAATGTCATCTGGACAGTTAAATAAACTGTTTGACCACATTTCATTTCCTCAGATGTACAATTAGGGAGAACTAGAAAAAAATTACTTGAATATCTCCCCCTTAACTTCTTATAGCATTTATGTAGCAGTGCTCATTTAGCATTTATTTAATAATCTCTTGAGTTTATTTAATGTCTTTTTGTGTTTCTCACTATCTAGGTTGTAAGTTCTTAGAATTGGGACAGAGGCTTTTAGGCTGCTTTGTTGTGCTCATAGCACTTTGAGAAAAAGCACATTTTTATACATCATAGACAGTATTTGTTGGACAGATCTTGATGGCAAATTATTTTTACTTAACGTGGGAGCCCCACACAAGTATATATAAATGAGGGCTGTCATTGGGGAGGGCCTGGGCTTGCTGCTGTGACATCACAGCATTTCTGGACCGTTTGTAGTCCTTCAGAAAAGTCAGTGTGACCTTCCAGGCACCTACAATAGTGCTTTCAGCTTCACTGCTCATTTGGTGTAGATGTCTGGGTTGCCCAAGGCAAGTCAGCTAACAAAACAAGGTGTGCCTAATCAGCAAAAAAGATTGATGTTTGCTAAAGTCATTCATGTTTTCAAAAATATCTTCAGTGATTGGGATAGTAATATATAACATTTATATTTTATATATATATATACATATATATATATTACATATATATATAAACACCTATGATGCGCCAGGGGCTTTACGATTATTATTTCATTTGATTCTCACAAGAACTTGGGAAGGTAGGTAGCAATATTATTCTCATTTTACAGGTGGAGAAACTGAGGCAAACAGTTAAATGATTTGCCTAGGATCACTCAGCTTATAAGTATCTGAGGCTGACTTTGAACTCCAGTCTTTTTGACTCCAGGTGCAGAGACCTATCCATTATGCCAGCCAACTGACTAGAGTACAACTTCCCAAACTAACACTCATTTTGGATTAATGACAGTAACTTTTGAATAGGTCCTGACATCTCTAGAGCTTCTTATTCTATGACATCCTTGTAGCTTTTTGACGTAACCTCTCCATTATGTATGATGATATATGATAGAAATGATTCTGTTTATAAAGTTTTTTTGCAAAAAAGAAAGAAATGATTCTGCCTGGTTTATTTGCCAGAGTGCCATGTTAAAAATTCTCTCATTAGGTTGCCTATCAGGAGTACAAGATTTTAGGAGGCCCTGGGCTTAGTGATTTGCCAGGTGTAGTCTGCCAGCTTGAAGATTCTGCTTGATATTTTATTACAGCCCTCTAAAATCCTTAAACTAGTAAAAACCTAGTGCTTTCAGGTCAATATAACTGACTGATTTTTTTTTTTATCAGCAAGTCAAATTTTTATTGTGAAAATAGAAGTTTTTAGCTTGCTCTTTACTATTTTTTATGTTCAAAATGTTATCTCACTTTATTCTTGTAAAATATCTAGGTAAATGGAGCTTAAGAATACATTTACCTTCAACCTTTGGATTCAACTGACAGAAATAATTTGCCTTTTCTATTAGTGGAACTGCTATTTTTTAGAGACTAACAAAGGACTAAATTTTGAGTGCTTCCACTTCTGGACTCCAGTTTGTGTTTGGGGATTTGGTTTTTGGTTTTTGCCACTATCCCTGCCTAATCAAATGAGATTTTTCCTTGACACAATTGTGTTTTACTGATATTCATTCTTTGAGTAGAATCTAAACTTTGTCATTTTTTGTAGCTTACGGAAATAATGGAGTTTCCTTCTATAAATTCTTTTTTAGTTTGACTATACCTTTTTGCATGCTTCATTCAGTTTCACTTAATTTTCTGCATTAGATGATGGTAGTATATCCATTTATGCAAAGTCTTTTAAAAATCCCTCACCCCAAAAAAGTTGTGAAATTTCAGGGTGAACTTTAGTAGTGATCAAGAAATGTATGTTTTTGTTTATTTCTAGCCTAATTAGAAATGTTAACATTAATTTGCAGAGATTAATTTTAAAAGCAAATATTTTGAAATATTAGACCTATTATTTTACCATTCAGTTAATGTAACAGGTTACAGAGAAATTTTTAAATTGATAGTGAGTTTGTAGTCTAAAATTAGCTGTTTGTAATTTTCCCTGTGGTAAAGATTTTAAAGAATTCCAGAGCTTTGTTGTTTTTGCTTTTGTTTTTTGCAAGGTTGCTTTGCCCCAAAACCTGATTGGAAATTCTCAGGCTTTAGTTTGGAGGAGACAAGATAGTATTTGGACTTAGAAGAAAATTTCTATTAATCTCAATTCTTTATGCTATTCTTATGTCCTCCTGAATGCAACTCCCACTATCTATTAACTTTCTCACAGGTGGGCAGAGTTTATTCTTTGTGTCCCCCATAGGACAAAATATTGTGACTTAAACAGAGGCTGTCAAATAGTATAAAATTAATGTGCTTGTTGGGCACCTTCTTTGAGCTCTAGAAATTGAAAGACAGAATAAAGATGTAGTTTCTAAAGACAAGAGATTATAATATGGTCTCTGTGGGAAGGTTTTGGCACATATAGGCCATATAAATCCAGATATGGTTGAGCCCTGTCTTTCTTCTGACATTGTCTCCAGTTACTTTGAGATGGGCCCTCATCACCTCATACCTGGACAATTTCAGTAGCTTTCCTGATTGATCTCCCTGTCCCAATCTGCCCACTCTAATCTCTAATCCATCCTTTGCTTGAATGTCAAACTAATCTTCTTAAAACTCAATTCTCATGTATCAGCCTAGTTAGTAAACTCCACCAACTCCCCAGCACTTTCAGAATCAAACATAAAATACTTTTTGGGACATTAAAAACTCTTTACAACCTAGCCCCCCTCCTGGCACTCCCGCCTTCTTACACTCTTACTGCTACCATGTACTCTGTGGTTCACTTTTAATGGCCTCTCCTTGCTCTCCCTCAGCAAGATGTTTTCTCTCCTGAATCTTGGCATTTTTATTTACTGTTTCCTATACCTGGAATTCTCTCCCTTTTTTTCACTTTTTGACATCTTCAAATCACTGCTGAAAAATCCCACTAAGAGATTTTCCCGATTCTCTTAACTACTAAACCTTTCCTTTTATTCACTGTCTTCAGCTTAATCCTGCCTGTAGTTTATTTGTACATAACTGTGTTGCACTGTAAGCTTTCTGAGAACAGTCTTGCCTTTCTTTGTATCCCCAGTGCTTATAGAACAGAACCTGACATAGAGTAAGGACTTAATAAATGCTATTTGATTGACTGTCTAATACATGGAATACCCACCATACTTCCTAGCTTTGTACAAACTTGCAAATCTATTTAAAATGTTGCATGTAGTTAAAATAGAGTCCTTAATAGGAATCCTGAAAATACAAAATCCTGAAAGGAGGCTGTTAATAGATTATTGAGCCTAGGCTAGAGGGTAGTAGGAACTTAGCCTCTAACAGAAGGAAAGAAAAGGTTGCTAGTCACTTCCATTCTAGACCAGATAGGGAAACAGTCCTTCCCCACATCCTGAAATGCCATTAATTTATTTTTTTTTTTGATGAAAAATATTTAAAGTATATTTATTGGAGACAATGTGGCTGAATATACCATTGGAAAATGTGATTTGAAGTGTCATTTATTTTAATACATGGTTTTCATGGCTGTCTCAGATGAAGAAGATCCTTCACAAAGATGCTAGAAGAAATGCATCACTGGCTGCATTTACTAAATCATAATACTCCTTTTTCAATTCCATCCAATGAATGCCACTGATTTATTTGCTAATTTTAAAAAAGTTTTTTCCTTACAAAACCAGTAGTAGTATTTCCTGTCTAATTTCAGTGTTGTCAATTTTACTATATTAGGTCTATAACATTTCCCAGTTTAAAAGACTTTAATTCTTAGCTAGTTAAGGAAAATGAATAGCTTCTTGAGGTCATTTAAAAATGTGTTGCTTATATAAAGCAATATTTTTTGAATCTTTGTGTGTTCTGGAAAATATTAAAAGTTCATCTCACTCATTGAGGTGGTTAACATTTGGTAGTGGGAATAAATACAACTAACTCACCTGTTTTATGAGATGACATTGAGGATAGTTATGGGTAGCTAGGTGGTCCAGTGGATAGAGCACTGGCATTTCCCAGTAGATAAATCTCAGTAGATACCTACAACCTGTGTGACCCTGGATAGGTCTCTTAACCATATTAGCTTCAGTTTCCTCATCAGTAAAATGGGCTGGAGGAGGAAAGAACAAACCACTAAGAAGTATCTTTGTCAAGAAAACTCCAAATGGACATGACTGAAATGATTCAACAGCAGCAGCAATGTGGGAGGGTATGGTATTATCTCTATGGCTAAGACCCTTTTTAGTTTCATGTTGGGGAAGTATTCATTTTATTGAGGGAGCAAAAGTATAAGGTCAAAAAATAATATTGAGGAAGGGAATAAATCATCACATAAATATCCCCCAAATCAGTCCAAAAAGAAACTACAACCGAGCAGTAATGTGTTTGTATTTCTCAAAACAGCATTATAAATCACAATGTCATCAGTACCATGTATGCTGCAAAAAGGTATCTCTTTTCTGCTGGGAGAATTGCCTAAGCTTCTTACGTTCATGGCTTCCCTGCCAGATGGAAGTATTGGAAATATTAGGATTGGGTGATGGTGGTTGTTGCTGTTGTTGCTTTTTCTCTGGTTAGAAAAGCAAGAATCTTTTCCACAGTGAGTGTTTATGCTTTTTGGGGGGAAAAATTTCATTTTAATCCTATCTCATGCCTAGAAAATGCCTCATTTTCATAGTGTCATTTTGGTATTTCCTGGGCACTGAATTTAATAAACTAAATAGTCTTCTTAAAGATTTAAAAAAAAATTTCTGTTTCCCTATTCTTTCTCATTTCATAGAATTGTAGGATATGGTATTTGAAAGGGGACTTAGCTAAAATGCTCACAGAACTAGAGCTAGAGCTGGAAGGGAACTTTGAGTTCACCTCGTCTATGTTCTGCATTTTAGAGATGGAGAAACTAAAGTACCCAGAAATAAATTACTCCCCTAGTATTTCATAATATTGAGGTCTTATACACCAAGTTGAGGGTCCTTTCTACTACCCTGTGAGAATTCTTTATTTTATAGAATGAGGTAAGCCCTGACCCAGAGAAATTAAATAATTTTCCCAAGCTCACATAGCTGCCTATCTTTAGTCAGGAGTTCTAACCATAATTAAAGGCCAGATCTCCTGACCCCTCTGTTCCACATTCATAATTCCCTTCTCTTTACTTAAATGTACTGTTCAACTGTACCTCTATGCTTTACCATTGGGCGGGGGGAGTCGCTTTGATCAATGGCCTAGTTAAGATCAGAACATAGTAGAAGAGAATACTGAGCTGCCCCGATGAAATGCTAGCTTTAAGGTGTTTAAAGTAACTTGTCCAAGGTCACACAGCTAGGAAGGGTTAGGTGTCTAAGGAGAATTTGAACTCGGGTCCTCCTGTCTGCACGAGCCGCCTAGCTATCACTGGTTGTAGAGCCTTTCTGATTTATTTGGGTCATTTTAATTTGAACCGGTTGCTAATTCAGTATCATTTGCAGACTTAAAGAGAATGTTTTGCTTTTGTTTCTTTAGATTATTGATAATTATGCCATAATTGCTACATCTAAATTATAATGAAATCTCTGAAGATATCTAATGGAAAGCAAAACTAATTCCATTTACTGAATGCAGAAAGAGTTTTTGTAGCTTTTAAAATCTAATCATAGTTCTGTAAAATTTTAGAAAAAAAGGGGGAAATGTAGATAGAAGATATGTGTGGTCATTTTAAACCCCTTAAATAGAGCTGTAGGTCTCTGATAATTTCTTTTCTAAAGGAAGTAGTATTTTAAATAATCTAACAGTTCAGTTCAAGTATTAAATGCCTACAATATATGCAAAGCATTGTGGTTTTTGTTGTTTTTTAACTGTCTAATATCTGTATGATCTGAAATAACTCAAGAGAATTCCTTATTGGAAGTAAACTATGAAAAAGAGGATAATTGTAGATGAACTTATGTAATAAAATAGCATTTTCAAATTTAATTATTGGTGTGTTTGCTGGAGATGGACAAAGAGGAAAGGGGAATCTTGGGAAATGGAAAGAAAATAAATTTGGAAAGAGAACAAAATGATTCAGTAGTGATTGCAAAAGGGAGATCTCTAAAATTTAAGGTATTCATCCAAGAAATGTTACGGGTTAGGGTTATAGAGGAGAGAATGAATGTAAATACATTTGAAAATGGCCGATATGCTTAACTATGCATATTTGTTACAGAGGTTTTTGTATTTAAATGCTTAATAAAATTTTATTTAAACAATTCTATAGTATGTGGTCAAGTAGGCCATTTCATTGTCCTACTTCTTTAATAACATTCATTCCTTTGGCTTTTCATTGTGAAAATGACTAGCCTTGAGATTTTATTTCAGTTCTTTGCCTAAACCTTCATCCATCCCCTGAGAAATGACTAGTGATAGAGTGCATCTTGATATAACTGTTTCCTGTGGTTACCTATTTGTAATGGAGCTGGAATAGGTCCAGAACAGGTCAACTTAATGATCAAAGGTTGGAAGAGCTGCCATATGAGGACATTTTAAAAAAACAAACAAACCAAAAATTCTGCTAAAATTTTATATATATATATATATATATATGTATATATATAAAAGATATGCTAAAATATCTTTTAGAAAGGAAAAAAAAATCACTAAGCATTTGTTAATAATAGTAGCTAATATGTATATAGCATTTACTTTATGCCAGGCACTGTACTAAGTTTTACAATTGTTATCTCACTTGATTTTCACAATAATCCTGGAAGGTAGATACTGTTATTATCCCTATTTTACAGATGAGAATACCAAGAAACATGACTTGCCCAGGGTCACACAACTAGTAAGTGTCTGGGGCTATATTTGAATTCAGGTCTTCCTGATTCAATGCCCAATACTCTGTCCACTGCTCTACTTTGCTGCCCCTTTAGTGCCTGTTAGTTGTCAGATATTTTGCTAGGTGCTAAGGATACAAATATAAAGAATGAAGAGATCCTTGATAAGAACTGTATTTAGATTCTGTATGAAAACTGGGAAGAATTGTATCTTTATTTCTTAATGTCTTTACATGTATCAAGAAATGAAAGGATTGGTGGAGTACTTTGGTATGACATTTCCCTTTAGCTTCAAAGGGCAGCAGAACCAGCAATGGGGGTACAAAAAAAAAGTTTAGAGTTGATAAGAAAAGCTTGCCAACAATTAGAATTATTCCAAAATGGAATGGGTTTCCCCATTTTGGGGTGTTTGAAGCAGAAATTACACAACAGCCTGCTGGCACTGCTACCACAGGAATTCTTTCCAGTTAGGTATTGGGCTAAGGAGCCCCTGAAGTTCCTTTTTGAGTTTTAAAAGCAAACACACCACTCTATAATTTTGTAATGCTTTATGGAGTCTGAACACTGTCATCCCCAATTTCAACAAATTAAAAGGATCCTTCAAACTCAGTATGAATTTGTGATGTCTGTCTTTCTATATAAATGTCAAATATTAGCTTTGAAATAAATATTAAAATTGCAGGTTCTTTTAAATACTGTACTAAAATGTTTCTAAGAAAATACACTATTTTTCTTAAAAAAATGTTCTGTAAACACTAATAATATCTGAGGAAAGTTATGTATACATGTCATGTTTTGCTTATTTTCATCTGTATATTGAAATATTGCTTGGGGGGTGAGAATTTGGAACTCGATTTTTTAAAAAATGCTTTTAAAAAAATAGATGTTTTGAAAAGACATTTCACCTGATTGTATTTTGTACTTCCTCAGTGAGAGGGTCGAAGCCTGGCAAAAATGTCCAACTACAAGAGAATGAAATCAGAGGACTGTGCTTGAAATCACGGGAAATTTTTCTCAGTCAGCCTATCCTATTAGAACTTGAAGCACCACTAAAAATTTGTGGTAAGTTCTGGTATATTAACTAGTTATCTTTCTCATTGAAATGTGGATGTGTTAATAAGGCAGGTATCTCCTCCTTGTCCCACCCCACCTTCCTTTCTTTAAGAAGGAGTAGGAAGACTGACAGGGTTCTACTTTCATTGGTTTAGAAAATTGCCAGTCAGCAATCTTGATGTCCACTTCATGTGGGCACCTCCTGAGCTTAGAGCTTAGAGAGTTGTTGAGGCACAAAGAGATCTTTCCTGCTCAGGGTCACACAGTCAGAGCTTGGTTCTTGATCTTCCCTGAGTCCTGGGCCAACTCACTGTTATCATGCTGCCTCCCATTCATTAATTAGGAAAAGTATTTGAGGAATAGTTCATTTCTTGAAGCCTTACTCTTGTAATAGCTAACTTAGTTTATATGTCTCTCCTCTCTACATTATGATTCTCTGTTATTTAGATGCTTGAAGTTTCCTTGTAGTGGAAACCCTGGGGTCAAGTCCTGTCTCTGACAAACAGGGAGGCAGGACTTAAAAAACACTTAACCTCTCTACTTAACCCTCGAAGTCATGCTGTGCTGATTAGAGGGGATTTCCTCCCTGGAACTTCCCAATGTGAATGAGATCTCCATTTAAGTCTTTTCTTCCCATCTTCTCCATCCCTGAAGTATAAAGAGGGGGGAGAAACACTTCATTTTCTTTAAGTGATGAAGGAGAAAAGAGGTTAGAGATGGGGCAAAGTGGGAAAAAATAGAATGGTTTGGGTTTTTTCAATTTCTCAGTTTCCTCATGTATAAAAGGAAGCAGGTTTAAAATACTCCCTGGGTCAGAGAAGTTAGAACAAGAAAAGAGGCCTTGTAAAGATCATTTCCTACTCCTAGCTTTCATGTTTTTATAAATGAGGCAATGGCATTATAAATTTTGAGTTATTTTATAGTCATTCCTTCATATAGATTGGGTATTTAAGCCTGAAGTCTAGAAATAAAGACCTGCCTAAATAGCACTTGAAAATTTGTTGGTGTTAAGTGCTCAGCAGACCTGGAAGAAAAGCTATTCTTTTGACAAGGTGATTCCAAAATGTCTTTTTAATGAGACATTTAGTCTCTTGATAAGATGTGATTTGCTTCCCTTGGTGAAAAAATTCAATGTGTGTATGGATATTAGTTTGCTAAAGAATTACTGAATTTATAGGGGCAGCTAGATGTACTCTCCACTGTGTAGTGGAGAGAGCACCAGCCCTGAAGTCAGGAGGACCTAACTTCAAATCTGGCCCCAGCACTTAACACCTCCTAGCTTTGGGACCCTGAGCAAATCACTTAACCTCGATTGCCTCGGGGCGGGGGGGGAGGGAGAGAGTTTTAGGTCAGATGTGAAATTAGAAAATATTTAATGTCTTACTATACGGAAGAATCTGTAAGGGCTGTGTTTCCACAGGTTTAACTAGTAAAAACAGTGACTTCACAGGATAAAAGTACTTTATAACACAGTTCTTGTTTTTAGGTGACATTCATGGACAATATTATGATCTGCTTCGGCTTTTTGAGTATGGTGGTTTCCCACCAGAAAGCAACTACCTGTTTCTCGGAGACTACGTGGATAGAGGGAAGCAGTCCTTAGAAACTATCTGCCTTCTACTGGCCTACAAAATCAAATACCCAGAGAATTTTTTTCTTCTTAGAGGGAACCATGAATGTGCCAGCATCAATAGAATTTATGGATTTTATGATGAATGTAAGTAACTTGTCCATGTGAGAAGTTATTTAATCTTTTAAAAGTTCTTTGTCTTAAGAGGCAATATCCATCACCACACGTGAGAAACACACTATCCTTGACAACTGAGGTGCTTCTTTCAGAAGATTGGAATTTGGGGAATGGCCTGTATATTGTCACACGCCTTCCAACACAGTTCTGAGACCTTTTTTAAATGTTCTTGAAATCACTTATTAATGTGTATTATTTTTCCTAGTTTACATGTGCCAGTGAAAAGTTGAATTTGATAACTTCAGAAACATGCTGTGAGAAGCAAAAAAAATAATCGTATTGCCAGGAATTCCATGCAGTATCCAGAGTGGTTTGTTGTAATGGCGTCTTGTTAAAAATGCACGAATTGATTGAAATTTTGTCTCTAAAGTGTTGAGCAAATGCCTGGCACATTGTAGGTACTTAATTATACTTATTCCCTTCCCTCCCTCTGTTCTTCATATCCTGTAGAAGAACCTCATCTTCATTTGTAAGTAGAGAAAGAACGACTTTGAGGAAATCTAAAAGGTGGCATGGCTCATTCTTGCTCTTCTCCTTTGGGTTCTTTCTGAGCTGGCTTAGGTGGTGTTAGGAAAAGCTATAGAGTAACCAGAAAAGGAGAGTGAGCCCTAAGGACAGCTTTGTATTTCTGTAGCAAAAGCACCCACTGGTTTTGTGGGTGCTGGCAAAGCCTCCGCTGTTCATGCAGTGTGCTATGAAGGAGCAATAACTTTGGGGTTTCCCATAATCTGATTATGAGAATTGGTAATCATGCTGGCTTTTGGGATCCATGGCATCAGTGACAAAACCAGATACTAGATGCTTAAAATCCAAGGATTCTGTTTTCTTAAAAGGTATTTTAAAACTAATGATTGCTGGTATCATGCCTTGATTAACCATTGACAATCAACCAGAATCAGTGTGTTTATCTTTGAAATTAGGATCTTTAAAATTTTCCATTTGTGAAAATTGATCCTGTTGTTATTTTACATAAAATGTTTTATATGGCATATACATCAAGAGGGAATTATTCTTTGTAGTAACTCTCTGTCATTGTCTTTTTTTTCCCCTTAAATTTAATGGAGTTAGGGTGTTGATGAGGTTATAATCCAGGCATGAGTTCACAGAAAACACTAGCTAGCTTCTGTTTGCTCAAACTCATTTGGAGAATTAGGGATGAGGATGTTTCATACTGTTTTAGATTTTGCAGTGGGGACACATTTCCCCAAAAAAACTTCCAAAGAGAAGTTAGTTTCTTATTCCTTCTGAATTCCCACAAAAAAGTATTTAATTCATATACTTTATGCCCACATAATAATGCTTGGGAGGGGGGAGCAACAATTTAATTACTGTAAACCTTCCCTTCATTAAAAAAATCCTTCTAAGTACAATGATCCCCACAGGAAAAAGCATTATCCTGTGGCCAGCTCTTGGTGAAGAGCTTCTCTGAACTTTGCTTGGTTAGTATTTGGTTTATATATAGTTCATCATTGAACCTTTCCAAACTATTATAAAACAGAAATTATACTTCACAGTATACAAAAGCTTTAGAGAATCCGCATTAGGTCCATGCCAGGAAGAGGCATTGAGGAAGCAGAGTGTAAGTGTTGAGTTTAAAATGTAGTTCTGTACAGTGATCAGAAGTCCTCCCTACCCTGGCCTCTCTTCTTCCCTTCTCAGTCTTCTTACTCCCTACACTCTCCTTCCCTGATTCTGGTCTTCTTGCTGTTCTTCACAGGAGTACTACAGTAGCCACAGCATGGATGGTCATTTGGGTTTATAAGGGATGGGTGTGTGGAGAGGTGTAAGGAATAGGGGTTTCAAGTTGAATTTGTGTTAGCACATAATCATTGACTTTGACAAATGAATTATCTTCTCAGGTCAAAAGCTAACTTAACCATGAAATTCAAAATGCCTTGGTCCATATAATGAGAATTAAATTTGGTGTATCTGATCAATAAGTCCTTTCCAAACTCCCTAGTGTTTAGTACTTGGGGATTTTTTTTTATTATTATTAAGATGCTTCGAATCTTAATTTGTCATAAATTATGTTGAGCAAGTGAATCTGCAGAATTAACAGGTCATTCTAAAATCTTTGTAGGTAAAAGAAGATACAACATTAAACTATGGAAAACCTTTACGGACTGCTTTAATTGCTTACCAATTGCAGCCATTGTGGATGAGAAAATATTCTGCTGTCATGGAGGTATGTGATGGTTCCTGCTTTCTGAATAGCCATTTGGAGAGGGCTGAGTTGATTTTATACCCATGTTGGTGATGTCAATCTTCCAAAACCCAGTTCTTATTGTCAGCTCTTAAGTCACCAGTCTTCTCTGACTCATCCATGTCTGTCTTAGAGGAGTTAGGGTGAGTGGGTGGACATTGGGGGCTGTGCAATGCTAGTCTTTGGGTTCTAGGTTTTTCCTTTTTTTAATCTCATTAAAAGGTGTCATTGAATCACTACACCCTTTGCCTTAGGATCTCTAAGGCTGTTCTTTGTCTTCATTCTCTATTATATCAGTTAAACCTGGAACAAATTCAGGTTTTCAAAACCTGTTCCAGCAAAATGGTGGTACCTCTACCATTTTAATCCTTCTCTCCTATCCTTTTGCTATTGAACTGCACCTAGAAGAAATCATAAAACTATGTTGAATGTTTCTGCTGCTAATTTGTTATTAATCACAGTGGCCTTCACTGGATCAAAGAAGTCCTTCGCTCCCTAATTAGTTCTTTATCCTTTCTAAAAGCACTGTTCTAAGTCTCTCTTCAAGCTGCCCACATCATCCTGCCCCTCACTCTCATAGCTGAGACTCATCTCATCATTGTTAAATCTTTTCCCCAAGAAGCTCCTTCTCCCTTTCTCATTTTACATCCCTCTGGCAACATAGGCCATTAACCCTTTCTTTTTTGTTGTCAAAGCCAGCTTTGCATGTACCTTAATACAACCCCTCCTTCCCCAATAGTTTGTACCTACTGCATTCTTCCCTCCTATCTACAGACATGCCTGTGGCTCTCTCATCCTTGAATCCTCACTAAATCCTTTCAACTCCTCCTCTCCCCATCTCCCTAAAAAACAAGGTACCCCCACATCCTCATCTCACTCTTCTAAACCTCTTGCAGTCAGATCTTCAAACTTAGCACTGAATGGAAACTATTTTCTCCAAAGTTACCAGTGCTCTTTTAATGGCCAGATTTAAAAGCTTATTTCCATCTTTATCCTCTTGGAAAAGAGGCAGTATGTAGTAGTGGCCTAAAGGCAGGGGGGCATTGGCCCAAATTCCAGTCTCTGACACTGGGCACAAGTCACTTCACTTCCCAGGATTTTATATAACTCCCCAAGAGAATGTTACAGATTAGATTGCTAATCTGTATTGTTAGAGGGAATTTCCTCACCTGGGAACCATCATTTCAATTAAAATCAGTCAGATCCAGGTTCTCCTTTAATAATAGCTTTTTTTTCAAAATACATACAAAGATAATTTTCAACATTTACCCTTGCAAAACCTTGCATATTTTCTTCCCTCCATCTCCACCTCTCCTAGACAGCAAAGTAAATCAGTATAGGTTAAACATGTTAAATTCTTTTATACGTATTTCCACATCATCATGCTGCACAAGAAAAAATCAAATCAAAAAGGGAAAAAAATACAAGCAAACAACGAAAAAGGTGAAAATACTATATTTTGTCCCCATAGTCTTCTCTCTGAATGCAGATGGCTCCTTCTATCAGTTGATCATCATATAATCTTGTTGCTGTGTATAATGTTCTCTTGGTTCTACTCAGTTCACTTAGCATCAATTCCTGTAAGTCTCTCCAGACTTTTCTGAAATCATCCTGCTGATTGTTTCTTATAGAACAATATTCCATTATCTTCATAAACCATAACTTGAACAGCTTCCAATTCCTCACCGCTAAAAAAGGGGCTGCCACAAACATTCTCATACATGTGAGTCCTTTGGTCTTTTTTATGATCTCTCTAGGGTACAGACCCAGTCCTTGCCTTCCTTCTTGACCTCTCTTTCGCATTTAAATTCACTGTTGAGTCCCTCTTCTCTAGGAAGACTCATCTGTGGGTTTTCAGAATGCTGCTCCTTGTGATTTTCCTCCTACTTTTCTGCTTAGTCTACTTGTTGGATCTTTGTTTGTGTCATATATACAAATGGGGGATATTCTCCAAGGCTCTGTCCTGGATTCTTTTCTCCCAGTGCCAGGAATTCTTAATCTTAAGTCATGAACTTGAAGGGTTTTTTTGTTTTATAACCACCTTCCAATATAACTGCCTTTATAATCCTATGGATTTTACATATTAAATGTCATAGAGAGCAAGCCTGTAGGTTTCACCCAGACTGCCAGTCAATTCATGACAAAAAAGCTCCTGTTGTGTACTGTTTTAGTTGGTGAGCTGCATTTCCCCTTCCCAGTGGGCATATCAAGTCCAGTGGATAGTTCAGATGCAGCATGTACAAAACAGTTTATTCTCTTCTCTTTATCCCCACTTTTTTGCAACTTCCTTAGTTACAGTTGAGGGCACCATCATTCCCGCAATCTGGCTGCCAATTCTTTTGTCAGATCTTGTCAGCTGGGTGGCAAAGTCTTGAAGTTTTATGTTCAAAGCCAGCCTCAGACCCTGAGGAAGTCACTTAACATGTTTTCCTCTGTTTCCTCATTTGTAAAATGGAAATAAGCCACAGTGCCTGCATCCCAGGGTTATTGTGAGGATCAAGTGAGACAGTTTTTAAAGTGCTTGGCAGAGTGCCTGACACAGAATAAGCACTGTATTCATAGCTTATTGGTATTATTGTTATATATTCCCTTTTCTCACTCTAATCAGCCACCACTTGTTTAGGTGCTTATCAGCAGCACCACTCCAGTACTGTTAGGGTTGATGAGCTTGGTCTCCAGGTCTTTCTCCTGTTGACCTTCCCTTCCATTTAATGGCTCTTCCTAAAGTCCAGCTCTGATTGTGTCACTTCCTGATTCAGTAAATTCTAGTTGTTCTCTGTCTCACCTCTAAGTTTAATAGGGAATTTTTTGTTTGTTTGGTAAAATCCTCCCCCTCCTCTTTCTAGTTTTGTATTTTATTCATCACACAGTGAGTGCTAAGAGTAAAATTCCTACTTAAAAGTGATCCCAGTTCAAAAAAGGTTGGGAACAGTTCATCTACATCATATCATTTTATCTCTAGTTGAAATTGATGGATTTTGTCCATTCATAGAAAACTTAATTCTAGGTGTGTCCCCTTTCTATTTTAACTTGCTCTACAATATTACCATTGTACCTCCCAAAATTTTACTGCACAAAGCAGTAATAACATTGATTTAGACAATACTAAATATATCCAAAACAGCAGAAATGAGCTGGGTTTTTAACATGTGCTACCTGCATGAAAATGAGGAGACAAGACTTTTCAAAGGAAAAAAAATCACAATATCCTCCTCCTTTCATTTCTTTCCAGATTTTGTTACTCTAGATATTTTGGTGTTTTGGGGACTTTTATTCTTCTTAGCAGCTCCTGGGGTTGTAAACCCAGTGATGGCATTTCTGGGGGGGGGGGGGGGGCGAGGGAAGAGGTGGGGACGACAGTTTAGTCATTTGATTTTCACAATTCCATATTGCTTCCCAAAATGGTCAGCCTTTGTTGTTGTTGTTGTTAATGTGGTTATTTATAGTTTGCAGCTCTTCTTTGGAGGGCTGCTTATTCCTACCCTTTGACTATCAGTGGAGTGATTTGTAGTTTCCAAAGCTTTTTATTGACTGTCTCTCTTGCCTAGAATGCACTCCCTTCTCATGGGTGCCTTCGAGTAACTTTCTCTGTAGGAGGCCTTTCTTGGGCCTCTCACATGGTAGAGCAATCGATCTCAGTTTAGTTTCCAACAGTTCCATTTATATTTTACACATAACTGTTACATTTTGTCTTTCTTTTTAGAAGATAAGTTCTGAGGACAGTTACTATTTTTGCCTCTCTTTGTATCCCCGGCACTTAATATCTTGCACAGAATAAACTTTAATAAAATTTATTTAATGGTTGACTGAAAGGCTTAGGAAACAATACAACATACATTCATACGTCACCTTCTTTTAAAGATCTATGATAAGTGAGGTGGGGTATTATTAAATGTGGGAGTGGAGGAGGGCATTAGAGGACCTCTAGATTTATAATGGACATCAGTAGTTTGATTTGAAAAAGACATGTTCTTTGCCTTTCAGAACTATGCTTGAGTTTCAAGGATGTGTATGTTCTGGTCTCTGGTTTCTTTGTTGTTTCTTTGTTTTGTTTTTGCTAAAGCAATTGGGGTTAAGTGACTTGCCTGGGGTCACTCAGTGTTAAGTGTCTGAGGTTAGATCTGAATTCATTCTCCTGACTTCAGGGCTGGTGCTCTGTTCACTGCCCTTAAGACCATAGATTTGGAGCTACCAGGAACCTTAGATGTCATGAGTCTAGTCTTATCATTTTATGGGTGAGGATTCTGACTTGACCAGGGTCACACAACGCATGTTTTGTTCTGAGTGGAGCTGTTGAAAGTAGCGAGGAAACTTAAACTGAATTGGATGTGTAGAAGGAAGGACATTGGAGCCAGGAAGCTGGCTGCTCCTGACACACCATAGGGTTTTAAAAGACATGTTTCTAATCACTTAGAATCATCTATATCTATGGTTATTTCAATATAATCAGTAACAAAATCTAAAATTTACATGGCTATTTAAATGAAGTTGCTCTAGTTTAATTTTTGGGTTTCCCCCCCAAATGTTTCTTTTTGTCCTTCAGGTTTATCACCAGATCTTCAGTCCATGGAGCAGATTCGACGAATTATGCGACCGACTGATGTACCTGACCAAGGTCTTCTTTGTGATCTCTTGTGGTCTGACCCTGATAAAGATGTCTTAGGCTGGGGTGAAAATGACAGAGGCGTGTCCTTCACATTTGGGGCCGAAGTGGTTGCCAAATTTCTCCATAAGCATGATTTGGATCTTATATGTAGAGCCCACCAGGTATTAGATTTTGAATTTTACATCAGAGCACATGTGCTAGGCTTTTAACTCTTTATGAAAAGTTTCCTTAAGCAAGCCACAAACTTAAAAGGCAGTTGAGGACTGTTTTTAGTACATTTAGAAATTATGCATAATAACAAAACTTTTTCTCTCCAAGGTGGTTGAAGATGGATATGAATTTTTTGCAAAGAGGCAATTGGTAACACTCTTTTCTGCCCCAAATTATTGTGGTGAATTTGACAATGCAGGTGCCATGATGAGTGTGGACGAAACCCTAATGTGTTCTTTTCAGGTAGAGTATTTTTTAAATCTTGCTTATTTTTGCTTTTTGGGTCAAATTTACTATTGTTGAAACAATATTTTCTTCTATTTTGTGTTTGTGGAAGAAATATTTGGTAGGCGTGATGGTCATATTGCAGATCAGTAGAGGAGATACTTAGAGTGAAGCTTTGTAGAATATAAATAGAATGAACATAGAACTTTCAGATAGAGACTAAATGATGTGCTGAGAAAGAACTGTTCCCATTTTTTTTCTTTAAGTATTGAGATCACTTTTAAAATGTAGTTTTACTCTTAGCATTCACTGATTGAGAACATAAACGGTGAAAAAAATTATGAATACAATAACATGCTTCTTTTTAGTCATAGTAGTTTTGTGTGCATTTGAAAAAAAAACATATAGATTTTTTGATTATTTACCCAAAAAGTTCACTTACTTCATATGTAAGTCCTCACTCTGATAACTGAGTCTGTCACTGAAACCCATTCTCCATGAGGCTGAACCTCAAGCTTGCAAAAGCTTTAGAGTCAGAATTGGCTGGGCACTCGAGCATCCCTGTTATCTGTACCATTGCAGCCACCTCCTAAAATGCCCTCTTGCCTGTGTGACCATTTCAGATCCTGAAACCTGCCGAGAAGAAGAAGCCCAATGCCAGCAGACCTGTCACGCCACCACGGGGTATGATCACAAAGCAAGCAAAGAAATAGAGGTCAATTTGACACTGCCTAGTTGGGACTTGTGTGATAGGATAGAGCCTTCCTTTTTTTCTTTCCTTCCTTCCTTTTTAAACTGGAACGTGCACTGGTCAGCTTGCTCAAATAGATACGTGTTTGTGGTTTCTTTTTCCCATTTTTGATTTAATGAATGGTATTTGCTGGTTATAGCAGCAAATGAAAGACTTTCTCCACTCCCAAGGAAAGTTTCTTTTTTGAAAAACAATTAAAAAAGCAACTTCCGTTGGTGTCCCTGCTGCACACTCCATAGCAGTTGATCCCGTCTTTCGGGATAACTGCACGATTGACTTTTATTTTTTTGATTCAATACAATATACGTGTAGTGTAAATGCTTGTTTTTCTTTAGAATCTAAGGAGGGCCCTAGTGTTCTCTGAGACTAGACATATGTTACTGTCATAAAATGCATATTGTTTATACAAACCACTGTGAATGTGTTTTTTTTTCTTTTTCTTTTTTTCTTTTTTTTCTTTTTTTTTTTTTTTTTTACACTTTAAAAGATTTGTTTCAAAGGGATTGCTTTTTCTTTCATTGTCTTGTCATGTACAAACTAGTTTTATTGCTATCAACATTAGGAATAACCTTCAACCTTGCCAGCATCACTGGTATGATGTATATTTAATTAAAGCACACTTCCCCTACCGTATACTTTTGACAATTAAAGCCATTATTTTAAATGTTTGTGACTTTCCTAAAGCCAAAGTTTCTGTTGAAATATGTATTGACACAACCCATAAATACACGTTGGCATGGTTGTATGTAAATGCCTTCCTCTTGGGGATTTAAAAAGAAGTTTTGATTTTGAATAGCCAATAGTAATGCAGTGCTGTTTATGCTATTAATGATTAAAGTTAATAAAATTTTGTACAATTTCCATATTGCCTATTCATTAAGTAATCTTTTTACAGTTGCATCAGGCCTGAACCCGTCCATTCAGAAAGCTTCAAATTATAGAAACAATACTGTTCTATACGAGTGATCGGTTATGCTTTCTTTGGCCTACATGCTTTATTCTGCGGTGAAGCTGAGGCTTGTAAGTCAAAAAACAAAGGAATTAACTTAATGTTCACCAGTTTATACAAAACTCACAGTATCTATGACTTTTTTAAACTAAGATCTGTTAAAGAAATCTGTTTGAACAGATGACAGTGTACTATACCATGTGGTGAAAACGAATTCAGACTTATTAAATGAAGAACTTGTTAAATCCTCTCAGTGTCAATTTATCAGCACAATACACACAGGAAAACTGTTGATGGCATATTGAGTAGATTTTAATGAATAAATTGCTCTGGAAACCACCGTGTCTCCATTTGGATTTGTCTCTTCACATTCAAATAAATTTTTTTCAGAAAAGAAATGATAAAATAGAAACTGAGATTCCATTAACCAGGTTAAAGGTCCAAGGCTGAGCCTGAATGCTGCAGGACATCGCCCTTATCATGGTGGGATGGGAGGTGTGGCTGACCCCACATTAGAGACCAGTCATTATCGGCAATGTAATTTTTTAGTTTTTGATGACTTCATGTTGTACAGCAATAAGTTGCATCATAATGGCAATCTGTTGTGCTATACAATCCTTTTCAAAGTTAAGATTCATATTGGGTCTTGAAGTGGAGGAAGGTATCAGTTCAAATTTGGGGCTGAGAAAACTGGAATGTGTATGTTGAGAGGCTTTCATGGCCAGGGCCTTTGGCTTTGTCTCTCTATTTGTACACACATCCAGAGCACCTTGCACAGTCAGTATGGAATGAAAAAATTAAGGGTATGAATGAATGAATGATTGCAGTATGGACTGGACTCTGGGTGAAGGGCTGGCTCACCTGGGCTCTTAAATTATTGATTGGTTTCCATTTCACCTGGGAAGATTAAGTCTCAGGCTCCATGGTGTGGCCAAGGGAGCTGGCTGCCTCTCAACAATGTCAGTAGTGATGGGCTCTCTTGTTTCTTTTCACACACACATGTGACTTAGACATGGACATTATTGGCACCAGCTCTGGACCCAAGACTAGGCTAGATGGAAAGGCAGCAACAAACAAGTGCCCCCAGCACTCTGTTAGGGGCTCAAGAATTGGCGTGGGGGTAGTAAGCCAAAAGCTAAGTAAGGGCTGGTATGTGATTTTTCACTCACCTCTGTATCTTTGAAATACTATTCCTGACTTTGAGCATATATGCTTCTGTTTTTAAATCGCCTCAGGAGAACTTGGCTTAAATGAAGATAAAACAGCTTTTCCCTCGGGCGTATTAACTTCCCAAATTGCACTGGGGTGGGTCTTCTCTAGGTCAGGTTATGCCTAGTGAAGAAATGGAGAGTAAAAATTCAGTATTTTCAGATAACTCTGCCTTCAATTCTGTCTGATTCCCAAGTGGCCAAACAGCAAATTCTAGCAACATTTCTGTTAAGAGCGGGCAGCCCACACAACAGTTGTCTGGGACACTTTCCCTCAAGTGAACGGCAAATCAGTTGTGTTCTTGGGCAAACAGGCTGCTTGACCTTTTCTAGGAAGACATGGGAACGTGTGTCCTGCATGAGTGCCAGCATTCTGTGCCCCAGAACAGATGAATTCTGTGTCATCAAAATGTCACATTCCCAAGTGTTAGTGCCATGCCCTCTGCTGGCATTGGGCCTGCTGCCATTGGGTGGAAAAAGCATCGGGGCACTCCAGAGGGTGGCACTCTCTACTTCGTCACAATCCTACCCCTCAGAATTTCCCCTTGACCAAGAAGATAGATCTGGGGTTTTATTTTTTACTTCTCCTGGGTAAGGAGTACATTTCAGTTCCACTGCCAGGGCATTGGGAGATCTCATTTTGATTTGGTTGTGTAGTTGTGAGAAACAACCATAATCTGTCAAATACAGTTTCCTTTCAAAACATCTGTGAATAAAAGTCTTAGAAACTTTCTAAAGTAGTATTAGGGAAATTAGAATCAAGTATTTGGCAATAGGGATGTGTCAAGATTAGCTTTGCTAAAATGTTCTTGCAGACTAATTCCTAGAGGTCCAAAGATGAAACAAACTCGTCAGCCCATCTCTAGTTTTAACTAAAAACTCATCCTTCCTACTCCCAATAAGGAATTAGGGCTCTTGACAGAAGAGATTTATTTCCCTTTCCAGTGACACATTTCCTAAGTTTAACTCAAAATTGCTCTTTGCTACTGTTTAGAACTGACTGGTACCCTCTGTTAGCAAAAATGATCCCCAGAACTGAGTTTTCCTGGGGAGGAGATGCCCTTTGCCTAAGAAACAACTCTGCAACTTAAGGTCTTGCTTGGGCTGCTCAAGTTACGTGATTTGCTCAGGGTTTTTCAGCTAAGTGTATGTCTGGAAGACTTGAGCGTGTCTGCTCTCTCTTTGAGGTGGCCTGTGTCCCACAAGAAGAAAATCTTGGAATATTTCACACAAGCAGTTTCTAATAAACTATTGCTTTAAAAAGTTTGCATGTTTAAAAATAACTGGAGATTTCAGTCTCTAGATGCAGCGAGCTCTTTTGTTTTGTCTGTATACCCAGTCCCTAACACAGTCCTTCCAGCAGGAATTGACATTAAATTGTTGAATAGGATGTTGCTTTCGTGGAGAGAAAGTCAAATTCAGGAGCTATCTGCAGATTTTAACTTTATTAGTAATGGTAAGTCACAGGTAAGTAAAATGACTCCTTGGAAAATCATGTACTCAACCAAGGATTGATGGGAGTTTGTTGGTGTTCCTTTTAGTTCTGTCTTGTCTTGGTTTCTGCCTTTTAATTCTCAGGGATTTTCTGAATTTTTATTTGGCCTGTTTTACGCTACCATCCACCAGCTTTTTTAATATGAGAGATGTGCTTTAAAAAACCCAAAAAAACAAGTTTGTTATTGCCTGAAATTAGAACTCTCGTTAGTTATGGAGATAGGCATTTCTGGCTTAAAAGGCACCTCCTTCAAAACAAATCTGTAGCGATACTTTGTATGAGACAAACATTGTGCAGAGGCAACACATTACCTCATTTGATGCTCACAGCAGAAGGGGAGGAACAGGCATCATAGCCCCAATTTTACTTGTGACTTGGCCCATGATCACGACTTTTCTGAATAGAATTAAAATTCCCTTCTTCATCCATCCCCAAGGGGATCTTGCCAAGATTCGCAACACGGTGCTGTCCATGCCCAAATTCTTAGTGGTTGATTTGCTGAATTTTAATCTGGGTCACCACCAAAGGGGACAGTACATCGGACTCCATGGTGTCGTGACCGAGCTGATACTCTTGTGGGGCTGACTGGATCTTGCATTGATGCAGGACCTAACGTCTTGGCTGATTCAAACCCATTGCCCAACTAGAGGAGGATTATTCCAGGATGCTAAAACTCATTCTCTTTTTGTTAGCTGATTGCTTTCACAACACACTCGCTCTTTGGTCCTTCTGATAGTGTTCATGGTGGATAGCAAGTGGGCGTCAGAGGCAGATCTGGGTTCAAGTCTTATTTCAGACATCCTGTCTGTGATGTCTCAGTCCCAGAAACCTCAGATTGGAGGTATGCTGACTTGGATTAGTGTTAGTTTTCCATGCCTCTTATTTATTTACAGAGTTCAATGCTACAATGGTAATTCGTTAGGTAACTTGGACCTCCTCCCACTCCCATTTCCTTTCCTAAATGGTCTTTGGTACTCATATAGCCAAGCAATATCTGCTGTAGATCAATAAATCAGTATCAAGCACCTGCACTCTGCCAAGTTTAGTGCCAAGCATTGGGAATATAAATATAATGAATGAAATAATCTAGAGATTAAACCACGGAGATGAGATACAAAATATCAAAGCATAAAATTAAAGACTTTAGGGACACGTCTATACAAAAGAAATATAACCTTTTTTTTTATTAAAGCTTGTTTAAAAAACATGCATGGGTAATTTTTCAGCATCGACCCTTACAAAGCTTTCTGTTCTAAATTATTTCCTTCACCCCCACCCCCTTCCCTAGATGGCAGATAGTCCAATACATGTTAAATATGTGTAACTTTTTTTTCAAATAGTTTATATAGTATTGGAGTTGATTGTTTTTTAAATGTTTGGTAGAATTCACATGTAAATCCACCTAGCCCTGGAGATTTTTTCTTAGGGAGTTGATTAATAGCTTGTTCTATTTCTTTTTCTACAATGGGACTATTTCATATATTTTAACATAGATGTTTCAGACCACCTGCCATTTAGGGGAGGGGGTGGGAGGAAGAAGGGAAAAATTTGGAACAGAAAGCTTTGTAAGGGTCAATGTTGAAAAATTACCCATGCGTATGTTTTGCAAATAAAAAAACTTTATTTAAAAAAAAAAGCAACAACAACAAAGACTCAGTAATTTTAAAATACAACATTTAAGTAGCTACAAAGTACTGGTGATCCTCTCCAAACTTAGCAATCAATTGGCCAGTAGGGAGGCTTCAAGGTGTAAAAGCAGAGGACCTGGGTTTGCTAAGTGCTCTGGAGAGAGCCACGATTACATCCCCCCTCGGATCATTTCAAATCCGTCAACCTTTACCTGCCTGGATTTCCTGGATTGTAGGAGCGCTAGGTGGCGCCACAGTGTGCCAGGAAAACACCTTCCCGAGTTTGCCGCCCGCCGGCGATGCTGGGCGAGTCGCCAGCCGCGCCAGGGCTTTTGCCAAGAGCGCCAAATGGAGCCACAGACACCCAGCAAGAGCGGGGATGATCGCCCCCGTCTCCGGCTTGTGGAGATCAGCCGAGAGCTTTGCAACGCGCCTGGCTCCACTGCCTGGCTTGCACCTCAATTAAGACATTTTCTAACGACTCTTTGTAACTTCGGGCAAATAAATCACTCTGAACCTACCTTGTTTTCCTCATTTGTAAAAAGAAACTGACTAGATAGCCCCGGAAGTCCGTTTTTGGCTTCAAACTGATGGTCCGTGATTTTTCTGCCTGTCCTGGACAGCTCCTAACCTGTATCTTTCCATAAACCCCGAGAGCCTTCCTAGCGCTCTGAAGAAGAATAAATTGTAATGTAATAGTAAAATTACAATTTGGTAATACTGACTTTGCTTAAAGTTACTGGATAATCATTTTTAAGCTAGCTATAGAAATGAGCACGAACTGGAGGGCAGGGAGGGAAGGGCTCCCTCACAAATCCATAAACCAACTTGTACCTTAGAGTCAACTTTCCTCTATAATTATCTTTGGCTAAAGTCTTATTCTCCTTCCTAGGTGACAAATGGGTTTATAAGATCATATTTAGAACTGAAAAGAACCTTAAAAATCAGCGAAGAAGAAAACAGGCCTAGAAAAGTCGGGTCCAGATTCATCTAGTAAGTAAAAGATCTAGGATCATATTTAGAACTAAATCCACATTTTTCTTTTGGGAAAAAAAAAGTTTTAATTTAATTATTTTTTAATTTAGTAATTTTTTTTTTCATTTCTCCAACTGAAAAGGAAAAAAAAAAAAAAGTCAAAAAAGAAATGGAATCCCTGCAACAAGAGTAGTCAAGCAAGACCAATTCCCACACTGGCCACATCCCAAAATGGGCATCTTGCTCTGTATCCTGAATCCATCACCCTCTGCTTCACGGTCAGTCCTCTGGAAGTCTGGTTGGTCACTACACACTATCAGCTCTTAAATCCTTCCAACTTGTTTGTCTTTACAGCGTCATTATTGTATCAACTTCTCCCAGATCTGCGGCTTTTCCTGCTCACCACATCGTGTCATTGTCTGCTGTCTGAGGACCAGCTTCCTTAGTTTGAAGAAGCTTTATCACCAGGTTCACTTGAGGGTAATGGACTTTTTTTTTGACCTCAGCAACTGGGGAAGACTAAGACCATTTATCCCTTGTGTGGAGGGGGGTGGAGATTGTCTCAGGATTGGGGAGTATATTCATGCTGACAGGATAATTGATCCTTCGAATCTTTATATAAATGTGCTTTAAATTATTCCCAAAGAATTAGCCCTACCCATTTATAGAACTGGATTGGGAGGCATGGGGTGGAGAAAAAGGAGAGATGACCTGTTAGTTTAATTGGCTTCATTTCTGAGAATGCTGACATTGAGAAGGAAGGAAAGAAAGGCAATGTTCTCGATAGTTTATAAAAATTATCTTACTTGATCCTCACAATAACCCTAGGAGATTGGTGCTGTTATTTTCTCTTTTATGATTGAGGAAACTGAGGTAAACAGGTAGAGTGACTTGTCCAAGGTCACACGACTAATAAATGGCTGAGGTTGGATTTGAACTCAGGTCTTCCTCCACATTTAATGTGTATATATATGCACATTTAATATGTATATATATGTATATATATATATATATTATGATATACATATAATTATATATATAGCTATATGTACATACATATAAATATATTATATATAATTTATTTTTAACAGTCTGTGAGTTATTCCCTTTGTTCGCTATCCATTCACCTCTGCATTTATATGTGGACTTTTTTCCTTTTACATAATTAGATACAGCAGGATATCTTCTGCTTTTTTATTATAGTATGCTGTTTCTGCTAGACATTATATCTCTTCCCATATTTCTTTGTATCCCTCTTACTCTGACCCTAGAGCATCTCCTTCCTTTGGGGGTATCAGTTTATTCAGTCATTCACCAGATGTTAGGCAAGTAGCTATTGCATCTGCCATTCCAAAGGAGGCTGCTACTTGGATGCGTAAATTTATTTCTCCTTCCAAATCAGATGAGCCAGTTTCCCAGTCTCTTTCTCTCTAGAGCCAGTCTCCAAAGAAACATGCTTAAAGGGAAAATTTCATTTCTGAGAAAAGGGATGTATTGAGTGAAGAAGGAAGGGAAAAAACAATAGGGAAAAATATGCCAAATCCCCTCTTGTGACCAAATAGATCTCCCTGAGTCGATAAACCAAACCATTCAGCAGAGAATACTACTTCTCTGTTCCTACCAGAGTTCCCAGCATCTGTTCCTTAAGTTGTAGAGGAGACTTCATTCATTCATTCACTCAACAAACACTTGCTGCATGCTGGCCATTACAATGAGTATACAAAGATAAGATCAAAATCTCTCATCTCAAGAAATATTGGGGGGGGGGATAATAAATATGTGAATGGGAAGGGGAGAAGGAACAAGCATTTATTAAGCACCTAGTATATACTCAGTACCATGGTAAGACCCTTATATACATAGTATCTCACTTGAACATACCCTGGGAGGTAAATACTATTTATTTTTACAGTTGAAGGAACTGAGGCAAACAGGAGTTAAATGATTTGCTCAGCTAGTAAATGTCTGAGGCTGAATTTGAATTTGGGTCTTCCTGACTTCAGCACTCTATCAGCATAGCCACCTAGCTGAAGAGGGTTAAGGGTAGAACCTGAGGTGAGCCCCACAGGTAGGGGGTGGGCCCCGGGTGATGGCCCTGAAAAGGGCACTGAAAAAGCAACAAGACCCATAAGATAGGAAGCAAGGAGGACAGGGTCATGAAAACCCAGAGTGTCCAGGAGAAGATGGATATTGCCAAAAGCTGCAGCAAGGGCAGGAGGATTGAGCAAAAGCCACATTCATGAAGAAATCTCATAACTGGAGGGAGCAGTCACAGATCATGGCCACCCTAAGGGAGGGATGCTTCCTGAGAGGCCAGCCTCAAGTAAAACCCCTTGAAGCCTCCTTAACGTTCTGTTAATATGATCAGGGATGAGCCATCACAGTAATGCATGGAGGGGGCAGAATTGGGAAAGAAGGGGGACATTTGTACACCCCCTTGCTCAGATTTAGTAGTGGATGCAGAATGAAACAATACTCTTAAATCAGGCAGAGCCAAGATGGCGGAGGAAAAGCAGGGACTCACCCAAGCTCTCCCCCAAACCCCTCCAAATAACTTTAAATAATGGCTCTAACTTACAGGAACTGAAGCTAAGAGAAATGAACAGAGCCAGGAGATCATTGTACACTGCAACAGCAAGATTATATGATGATAATTCTGATGGACATGGCTCTTCACAACAATGAGATGATTGAGGCCAGTTCCAATGATCTTGTGGGGACTTAGTGTGGATCACAACATAGCATTTTCACTCTTTTTGTTGTTGTTTGCTTGCATTTTATTTTCTTTCTCATTTTTTACCTTTTTGATCTGATTTTTCTGCAGCAAGATAATTGTATAAATATGTATACACATATTGGATTTAACATATATATTTTAGCATGTTTAACATATATTGGATTACTTGCCATATAGGTAGGGGGTGAGGGGAAATTGAAACACAAGATTTTGCAAGGATCAATATTGAAAAATCCTTGCACATGTTTTGGAAATAAAAAAGCTTCCATTAAAAATAAATAAATAATGACTCTAAACAAATTTTAGAGCGTCAGAAGCCATAAAAAGACTCAGAGTCAATTTTCCAACTGAAGACAAGTTAGAAGGTTTACCAGGTGGCAGTTTCCAGACCTCTTAGCCCACAAGCACCAAAGACCACTTGGAAGGTTGGCAGGAAAAATGTGTTAGGGCCTTGGGAAACCAACCAACCAAGAGAGAGTATTGGGAGCCATTGAATTGGCAATGCCAACAGTAGTGGCAGTGGCAGTGGAGGTCTCAGGCCACAGATATTCAGGGGTTGAGCAGCTGGTCAGAAGGAGATTACAGGGGTCTCTTTGCTAGCAGTGAGGCAGGACTCTGTTGCTTTGTCCATACTCAAATCCAGACACAGTCCTGGCTTACAGGATGAGGAGGAGCACTAGCACATTAGAACTTACAGCCAAAGTGGATTGGAGATCCTCTTCACAGTTCCAAGGAAGAGAGGAGTGTTGGTGGTCACTCATGGACCAGAGAATAGGCCAAAGAGATTAGAAAATACATTTCTCTTTGGATCATAACCCCTTGGAAGAATTGAAAATTTACGTGTCCTTAGAAAAATCTCTGAAAACAGCAGACAAAATCCCTCAAGCTTAGGACAGTGACCTGCTATCCTGGAAGCAAAGCCCTGCTTTAACAAAGAGTTAAAAGTCAAGTAATAGGCTGGGAAAATGAGCAAACAACAGAAAAAGATTCTGACCATAGAAAGTTACCATGGTGACAAGGAAGCTCAAAGCACACACTCAGAAGAAAATAACAATATCAAAGCTTCTTTGTCCAAAGCTTCCAAGAAAAATAAGAATTGGTCTTAGGCCATGGAAGAGCTCAAAAAGGATTTTGAAAATTAAGTAAGAAAAGTCGAGGAAAAACTGGGAAAAGAAATGAGAGTGGTGCAAAAGGAACTGCAAAAAGCTAATGAGAAGAATACCTTAAATAAAAGGAAAATTGACCAAATGTAAAAGGATGTACAAAAGTTCACTGGGGAAAATAACTTCTTAAAAACTAAATGAAAATGGAAAAAAAAAGGAAGCTAGGGGCAGCTAGGTGGTGCAGTGGATAGAGCACCAGCCCTGAAGTCAGGAGGACCTGAGTTCAAATCTGGTCTCAGACACTTAACATTCCCTAGCTGTGTGACCTTGGGCAAGTCACTTAACCCCAATTGCCTCAGCAAAAAGCAAAAAAAAAAAAAAGGAAGCTAATGATTTTATGAAAAATTGAGAAAAAATCAAAACTGAAAGAATGAAAAAATAGGAAACAAGGTGAACTATCTTATCAGTGCACCCATATCAAACATTGATCCATCAAGAACCAAATATGAAATAGTCCCTGTCCTCAAGGAGATTACACTCTCTACATTTTATTTTTATTATATATATGTATATACATATATGTGTGTATATGTGTGTATACATATAT
This sequence comes from Myrmecobius fasciatus, assembly GCA_023553655.1. Taxonomy (NCBI): domain Eukaryota; kingdom Metazoa; phylum Chordata; class Mammalia; order Dasyuromorphia; family Myrmecobiidae; genus Myrmecobius; species Myrmecobius fasciatus. The sequence goes on from JAJPUD010001761.1 coordinate 166,217, forward strand.
ATGTATATGATATTATTTTTACAAATAAGGAAGGACTTCTAAATCAATTGAAAGAATATTAATTACTCCTGAGTAGGCCAAGCCAATATAATAAAAATTATATTAGTACCTAAATTAATTCTTTTATTCAGTGGCATACTATTCAAAATACCAAAAAATTACTTTATAACTAGAAAAACATAATTTTAAAAATTTCCCTGGAAGAACAAAAAAATCAAGAATATCAAGGAAGTTTGTTGAAAAGAAAATGGGAAGGAAAGGGGTTTCATAGTTTCAGATCTTAAAGTATATTATAAAGCTGATGTCATAAAAACTGGTGCTAAGTCAGAAATAGAGAAGTTAATCAGTTGACAAGATTAGGTAAAATATACAGAAACAAAGAAGCACAGAACTCACCACAAAAAAAAAATCTATTAGGAAAACTGAAATGCAGTCTAGCAGGTATAGACGAATATGTTCACCAAGATAAGCTTCAAGTGGATACAGGTAGCATGCAAAAAAATACCTATTTAGATCTGTAGATAATTGAATAGTTCATGACCCAAAAAGGATCACAGGAAGTAAAAATGGAAATCCTTGATAATATAAAATGGAAAGTTTGTGTACAGGCAAAACCAATTCAGCTAAAATTAGGAGAGGAGCAAGAATATGGAGAGGGGGGATATTTGAAGCAGGTTTCTTTAATAAAGTTCTCACTTTATATTTATATGTATACATTCATATATACATTTATGCATGTATGAAACATTCAAATTGATAAGAATGAAAGCAGTTCTCTAGTTCATAGTCAAAGTATATTATCAAGTCATTTCAGAAGAAACCCAAGCTATCAATAGCCATATGAAAAAAAGTGCTCTAAATGAGTAACTAGAGAAATACAAATGAAAACAACTCTGAGGTTCCACCTTACATCTACCAGATTGGCTAGCATGACAGAAAAGGAAAATGACAAATGCTAGAAGGGGTATGGAAAAATCAGTACACTAATGTACTCTTGCTGGAGCTATAAACTTGTCCAGCCATTCTGGAAATCAATTTGGAACCATGCCCAAGGGGCCATACAACTGTGCATATTTTTTAACCCAATGATGTCCCTATAGAGGAAGAAAATAAGCATTTATTAAGCATCTATATGTACCAGGCACTGCCTTAAGTATCTCATTTTAGCCTGCTTGTTTTATTTTCCAGAGAGATCAAAGAAAGAAAAAAGATCCATATGTATAAAAATATAGTAGCTCTTTTCATAAAGAGCTGGCAAAATACTGGAAAATGAGGTGATAGCCACCAATTGGGGAATCAATGAAAAAATGATGGTATATGAAGCTGATGGAATACTATTGTGCTGTCAATGATGGTATCAAAGCAGGTGTATAGGTTGTTCAGGACTGTTAACACTTGACATACGGTAAGGAGAGTCTGAGATTCAAATGCCTGACTTTCACAAAGTTATGACTTTCCCCCAAAGTACTCCAGTCCTTCCCAAAGAGATATAATTCTGACATCAATACAAACCTAAGAAGCAGATAGATGGTTTCAGAAAAATCTAAGATTTGTATGAACTGAAACTAAGAGAAACGAGCAGAACCAGGAGAACACTTTATACTAGCAACAATATTGTAAATATATATATTTTTTATTATAGAAACATTACCATTTTAATTGTTCAGTTGTTTCAATTCTGTATAATTCTGTTTGGGATTTTTTTTTTTTTGCAAAGAAACTGGGAGTGGTTTGTTATTCTCTTCTCCAGCTCATTTTACAAATGAAGGGAACCTGAAGCAAATGGGGGAAGTGGTTTGCCCAGGACCACATAGCTAATAAATATCTGAGGCCATATTTGATGTATCTTCCTGACTTTGGGCCCAGCACTCTATTTACTGTGCTCCCCAGCTGCTCCCATTTTAACCAAATAATATCATTTCCACAAAATATTTGCATTTTAACTTAAGCTTAATATTTGCATTTGAACTTAGCTTGACACATACTAAATGTTTGGAAACTTGTCTAACCAGACTCCAATAACTTTTATTTAAGGTATATTTGATTTTTAAAAATTCTATCTTATTTTCAGTTTCTAATTTTCTCCCTCCTCCTTTCCTAGATCCATTAAGAAGGCAAGAGAAATTAAAAGGAATACAAATATGTATATGCATGCAATGTTAATTGTGTTAAAAAAAAAACAGAAAAAGAAAGAAATTGAAAAAAAAATTAATGATGCCCATGAGACCCCTTCTCTTTCCTGGTCCTCAGGTCAGGAAAAATGATGACCTTTTCCTGATTGGGATTTCATACTTCTAACTGTTTCTGCACACTGAAAGGCTGATTTCCTAGGGATTTGCAGAACATAACATCACCACCTAAGACAAGACCTCAAGGAAAGACTTTTGGCCAATCCAATCAAGTACCTCTCTCATCAGACCACTCTGCAATCACTACAATCTCTCTGCATTCATCAATGGCAGTACCTTCAACCTCTGAAGTCCTTCCCTCTCATTTGAAGGGTAGAGAGCTCCTCCCAAAACTTCCATGTAAGGAGAGGGATCAGGTCAGGTATCTGGTTGCACGTCTCTGAACTGGCCCCCTTCTTCTCACGCTTTTGTATTGTCTTCTTTATTTATTTATGTTGTCAGAACTTGGCACAGTGCCTAACACTTAATAATGCTTCATAAATGTTTATTGAAGGGGCAACTACATAATTGTACTGGCTCTGGAGTGACAAGAACCTGAGTTCAAATACAACCTCAAACACTTAATGCTTCCAAGCTATTAAGGCCCTTTAACACCAATTGCCTAGCCAAAAAAAATAAATAAATAAATGTTTATTGACTGAGTGGAAGTTTAGCATGCTCCACCACTTATGGGTGCTTCTGAACCCCTGGCTGCTGATGGCCAAAGTCTTTATCCTCTCCCCAATTCATCCCTAACTTCCCAGTGTCCCATTTCAGAGGGCAGAATGGGAAGGATAAGCAGATCTGGAACGGAACATTGGGACAGTGCTCCATAATTACCAAACTTTCTTTCATCTTAATTCTGGTGCCTTCTCTCTGTTAATTATTTCCTATTTATTCTTACATTTAGCTTGCTTTATAAATATTTGTTTGCATACTGTCTCCTGCCCCCATCTTTAGATTGTGAACTCTTTGAGGGTCAGAACTATTCCCTCTTTTGGTGCCCTCAGCCCTTAGCACCATGCCTGGTACATAGTAAGTGCTTAATAAGTGTTAATTGATGTTAAATCTCTTCCTTTGTGACTCCTTCTGTCTTCTGTCATTCAATTCAATTTGGTTCCTTTCTGCTGACACTACTTCCCTCCCCACACTTTCCAGTACTATACTCTTTCTCATATCCTCCAAGTCACAGGTCATGATAGAGGAGTCCAGAAGACTCCTCTGTCTTATCTGCAGGGGACAGAGAGACTCCATTCCCTCCTGTTCTCTCTAATTACTGGCCTGGTTTGCCTATTGGAAAAGGAGAAAAACCCCATGCTATTAGTTTCCCCTACTGGTGCCCTGCTCTGAGCAGCCTCAGAGGTAGTCCTCTTGGGGGTAGCTATCGTGAGAAATGGATGAGCATTTATATGGTTTCCACAGTTATGAAAATCAAACTGGAGAAATGAAACTTAAATTAGAAAAAGGAAACCCACCAGGACATCAAAGAATAATCAAGGGTGGAGGTGATCTTCCTCCAAAAGAATGTAAGCTCCTTGGAGGCAAGGGAGTCTTTACTTTTTACTTTTTTTTTTTTTTTTTTTTTTTACCTTTTACTTTTTATAGGGGTGTCTTGATTACTTTTGTAATCAGGGGTAGTGGTCTGAGATTTGAAAAGAATCTTCAGTTCTTTGTCCTTAGCCCTTCTCTTCTTATAGAAAGTAAGCTCCCTTGGGGAGCTATGTAATGAGGGGTGTAGATTCATGTTGTGTAATTTCTGTAACATCCAATTAATGGAGAATCAGGGGAGGAACTTGTGCTTCAGGGATAGGAAATAAAATGCTGCCTTTGGAGGTTCAAAGGTATGTCTACTCACTTTGCAAGAATGTAAAATAAATCTTTCCTACATTCATCAGTGAGTCAGTGGAGTTCTTGGTTAGATATTTTGTTCCTTACATTACCTCCATGTAGAGAATTATCCCCGAGACTGAATCCCTAGGGATCTTAATAACCCATCTGCACTCATTCATCAATGATCAACAGTCTCCCTTTCCATCATACTCTCATCTCAAGAGTGAGGAAGTCCCAGCTGGCATTATTATCTACCCTCCACTGGCAGCTCTCTTATTTTCACTCCCTTTGACGTCCTTCCTTAACGTCTCAATCTATTCACAGCTTCCCCTGTAGTCTCTAAAATTCTCTCTCTCTGTTTCCCGCTCCTTTTATTTTCTGACTATCAGGGATACCTGGCTCCCTCCTAACTACTCTTTCTCACCCTGGCCAAGCTTTCCCTCATCCCCCAGACTCCCTGGTTGAGATGAGAAAGTTAAGACTCTGCTCTCCATTACCTCTTCCAAGGAATATTACCACTATTCAGGAAAATCTCCTCTGAGGTTCCCTCAATCCATATCTAGGCATCTCGCTGAGAAGTATAGTGGGTTTAGGAGAGATACCACGTGGCCTAGGGGAAGGGGAAAGACACCACAAGACAGAGTGCCAGTGGCAGCTGACTCAAGGAGCAGCAGTGGAAGCCATGGGCCATAAGCTGTTTTATGGGGAAAATTTGGCTTCAGGAACTTGATATAACCTGGATTTCTGACTGGATTTCCTCCAGAGGGTGGGACCACAGAACCAAACTGATCTTGATTATTAGAACCTTTTTCCTGTCTGCCCCAGGGAATAATTTTTTTTTAAATCAATGCTCCATTTTCTTTCTGCCTACTCATTCAGGACCTTATCATATACAAGACCATACTATGCTGGTTTGCCCTTAGTTTCTCTGATGGTAAATGCCATTTTCCTCCATAAGTCCAAGTCTTTCATTTTTTTCCCTTAATCTATCAACTTATCATTTCTTTGCCACAGCAATATTCTAACCTTATAGTATCTACTTATTTTTAAAAAGTCTAAAACAATATTGATTAAGTGACTGATGTACAGTTTGGTTGTTGTATTTTTTCTTTTGATTAAATCTATTTTAACTTTGAGATCATGATTACTACCCCTGCTTTTTCTATCTAATAAATTCTTTTCTTCATCTTTATTTTGTTTGTGTGTATCATTTATTTCCTATTGCTTCTGACTCATCTACTTTACTTTTACCTATCTTGCCTGCCTATTATTAACCTACCAGTTCTCCCTAAAGATCCTTCCCTTATCCTGTCCCCCACTCTGTCCTCTTGCCTTGTTTCTATTTGAATTTAGAGAACTTTTATACCCTTCCAAATATATATATATATATATATATATATATATATATATATATATATATA
>JAJPUD010001761.1:171645-210901 GCA_023553655.1 Myrmecobius fasciatus
TATATATATATATATATATATATATATATATATATATATATATATATGTAGTTACTTCTTTATCTCATTCCTTTTCATCTATACACCCTTTTATACTCCACCTTCTATTCTATCACCCTCTTATTTCTTTATAATTTAGAACACTTCTATTCCCTTCCAGATATATATGTTCTTCTCTCTTTAACTCAAATCTGATGTGAGTTGGATATCCTCTAAAAATCCCTCTCTTATCCTCTCCCCTTTCCTATTCCCTTAGCCTCTTATTTCTTTCTAAATTTCTAGATGTAGATGTATTTTCCCTCTTTAACCCATTCCCAGTGAGAGCAGATTTCCAGAACAGTTAACCCTCTTCCCCTATCTAATTCCTCTGTCAGTTCTTTCTTTTTCATCTGGTTTGCATGAGATAATTACTCTTTCTACCTTTCCCTATACAGTTTTGCTTTTTTAGACTTATATCACACTTAACCCAATCTTTCTTTCAAATTAATGACAATCTTAGACATAACGGTCTAATTTTCTGTGTATAATAAGAAACCAATTTGTACTTATTGAATCCTTTGTAATTAGTCTTTGATGTTTACCTTGTATTTCATCTCTAGTCTTGAAGTGTGGGGGATGGAGCGTATGGTCTCAGATCCCTCTTCAATTCTCCTTCTGGTCTGCAACTAAATCCAAGATCTCCAGCTTCCCCTAAGTGCTTGCGGCCAGCAGTGTCCCTGCCTCATTGCTTCTGGATGCAGTGGTTCCCTTTCACCCAGGACCACAATAGAGCTGAGTCTGGTGTCCCTCATCAGCAGAGGTTCCTTCAATCTTCCTCTGCTCAGACACCAGACTCTTCCCACTGTCTGGGAGGTAATAATTCCTGTGGCCGGGGCCAAGGCTGCCTCCCAACCCGGCTAGTTCCAGTGCTCACAGCTGGCCGTTTCACTACAGGTGTTTACACTTCACATGGGTCAAACCTCACTGAGCCTGTTCTGTCCCCACTATTGTTGATTTTTACCACTTCACATTGGCCCTGAAGATGACTTTGTCTTGTTTATGGGGTAAATCTAGAAAGCTAGAATTTTCTGCCCTACTTTACCATCTTCCCAGAATCCTCTCCCCAAACTTGTTCTTCATCCTCACCAAGACCTCCGATTTCTTGGTTCTTTCCCAAGCCATCAACCCCCTTACGACAAAATGCCCAATAGGCAATTGGAGATACTGGATTGAGAGGTTATGAGTAAAGAAATCTGAGAATCATCTACATAGAGATAATAAAGAAAATATGAAAGCTCATGAATATATAGGAAATACTAAGAATAAGCAGTCCTTTAGATGAGAGGAAAATCAGGAGAGATCACTTAGCACAGTGCCTAGCGCATAGTAGGCATTTAATAAAGTTTATTAATTGGCTACTTCCAGACAAATTATCCCCACTTACTACTCCATCCAAATATTGGGGGTTCTTCTCTATTGACTCCAGGCCATTCTTACTACTCAAGCCAAAGATTGAAGGTTCTTCTCTATTGACTCCCAGGCCATTCTCCTGTTTTTCTTCCTCTATGAATTCAGTGATTGGCTCACAATGTGTTTCTCCTATTTACCTCCTACCCTCATACCAAGGAGCTTCAACATACATATGGATATTCCCTCAAACGCCCTAATCTTACAATTTCTCAATCTTCTCAGTTCTCATGACCAACACCAGTCAGAACATTTAGTAATCAGTCTCCATCAAGGAGGAGAATCTTATGCAGTCTCAGAATCAGGATATGTTAATGACAGAATTAGCAATGAGTATGCGGAAAATATGGTACATTAAATCCATATAAGTGAGGTTATCCCAAGAATATTTAAAAATGAAACTGAAGGGAAAACCAAAAAGCGATTAAAATAGACCTGTCTGTATTTCTAAGCCACAGTAATTGTGTGGATTTTCCACAGTTGGGACATCTAATGCCTTTCTTCCCCCAGGAAACTCATAATTGGGAAATCACTTTCTGAAAGATTGAATCTGCCTGGTCCTCCTACTTCAGTATCACTCTCCTCTGTGCCTCTGATTGGACCTTTTAACTGGAAGGCATGGCCATGGATTCCACAGTTTCTATTTAAAAGGTGGGGGGCTTAGGACAGGTTTTTTCCTTATTTCTTACCAGAGTTACCAGTTTTTGGCTTCTCTGAAACTCCTTCATGCACCATGGCTAGGAACCTTCTCCCCTGACCCTATACTAACATTTTAAAATTTCCTTTAGTATGTTGTCTTTCTTCACTAGATTATAAGCCCCTTGAGGACAGGGACTGGTTTGTTTGGGAGGTTTTGGGGGGGTAATTATTGTTTTTATCCCAGCTCTTAGCACAGAGTCTGCATGGTTCACTATAGGTATTTAATAAATGTCTATTGACTAGTATGCTGTATGAGAAAGAAGTCTTACTAAATAACCCTGATGGGAAGAGCTTCTGGACCAAAATGAGTGTAGACAAAGGACTTTATATTGGAGGCAACACAATCTGAAGACATCAAGGGACCAAATCTCTTTTTTTGATTCAACTTTTTATTTTCAAAACACATGCAATAGATAATTTTCAACATTCAACCTTGCAAAATCTTGTGTTCTAATTTTTTTCTCCCTCCCTTCCCCCATTTGCCCCCCCTGCAAATAATCCAATATATGTTAAACATGTGCAATTCTTCTATACATATTTCCACAATTATCATGCTGCACAAGAAAAATCAGAAGGGGATCAAATCTCTAAAGGAGAAGATACCAAATTAATGGGGGAAACACCACAGACAATATTGCTACTCAAAAGAGGCAAGCAAAATGACATCAGTAGCTACAACCTCTTATCTAGAAAAGTCTTCATGAGAATGACCTACCTCAGCAGTATCCTTGAGGAGAATATAAGAAAGGGACAGTTAGGATTTTGCAAATATTTTTCTGCGCCAAGAAAACTGAGTGGAAGGTGTAGAAAATACAAGATCATAGACAGAAAGGATCATGGGTGAAAAGGATCTTAGAGTTAAAGGATTTCCCCAAGATTACAAGGTTATCTATGGCAAAGCTGAAATTCCAACCCTTTTGCTTTTACTCTGGAACAAGCCCCTTTCTCATTGGACCATATCCCAATAAGCTTAGAGTCTGTGGATAATGAACATTTGATTAAATAGAGGAAAATAAAAATTTGAGATTTTGTATCTTAACATTAAATATCAGTCCCATGCAATAGGCTAAGATCTTATTTAATTGCCTGATGAGTTACAGAAGGCATCTGTGTGCTGATGTCCCAACTTCACTTGGTTCTGTCTATGTTTTAACATGTAAAATTATTTGTAGATGATAGTTCCCAAATTTAATTACAATTAAATTCATTGACTCTATCCAGACATTAAGCTCTAGGACAATTCATAAATATGAATGCTGTTCCACTTCCCATTAAGAAGCTAATCTATCCACCTTTGCATGACCCTAAAGGAAAATACAGTGATCTTATACCTGAAAAGTACATTTATTATATGAAATAATTTTTTTAAAAACAGCATCAAATATTAAATGTATTATTTCTCCAATAAAAAGCTGAGTCCTAAGATCACCACAAGACCTCTCCCTCCCTCCCTCTCTCTCTCTCTTTGAGGGGAGGAGTGATCATATTAAGTATCTATGACCATATTTGAATTCAGGTCACCATAATCCCTAAAATACCAAAATCATAGATGACCAAGAAAGCAATTGATGGGAGTCAGATATAGCATATTTTAGTAATCAAGACAAAGAAGGAATTTTTGATGTGGGTATGGACTTGTGATTTAACAAGGGAAGGTGCTAATGTAGAAACTGCCTCCATTAATGCAGATTGGGATTCATCTGTAAATCATAATCTGAAAGTCATTCACAATCTGTCTCCCTTTTATGTTCCCAACTTTCTTTATTATTATCTTTCTTATTACTCCTTATTCTTATTTCTGCTTACTCTTTCATATTTTTCCTCATGTACTCTCTAGCTTACTTGCTATATACCACACTTGGCATTCTGTGTCCCACCTCCATGCTTTTGCACAGGCAGTCTCCCATGCCTGAAACATTCTTTAATGAAACCTTAAAGAGCAAATAATTGTCCAAGCGTCACAAATAAATTTTTTCCTCTGTGTCCAGACTGTGCATCATGCTCCTACACACAACAATGTAGGTGTTCATGTAGTGTTTACATCAAACTCTGACCATTTCTAAGTATAACTTAGTATTGCAAGTTTTCAACCTGTCATCAAATTTTTTTCAAACCACCACAAAAGTTCAACCTTCAAGCACAAAGCAATTCAAAACACGTGTTCAAATACACACACACACACACACACACTCTCATTTATATTCTACAGACTTACCCTTACCCTATAATTCTGTATAATCAAAGGATCAAGCAAAAACATTTTCATTCTTGCAGCACAAAACGTCAGGCTATTTGAAAACCATCATCTTGGAGTATGTGTATTGTAAGCGCCATCTTGAAATTATCATGGACCATCTCAAACGTTCCAAAGAAACAAACCTTGCATGATCTCTCATTGCAATACTGAAGCTGTTTCCAATTTCACTTTATCTTTCATTTTTATTATTATTTTTCTATCTACTGGATTTTTAAAGGAACTCATCAACACTGGTTAATAGTTCAATAGAGTTTCTGTGAGAGTGTGGCTGGAATAAGAGAATAAGAGAAGAAAATCATATCTGATGTTGGAGGGGATGTGGGAGGGCTGGGACACTAATACATTGTTGGTGGAACTGTGAACGGATCCAACCATTCTGGAGAGCAATATGGAGCTATGCTCAAAAAGTTGTCAAACTGTGCATACCCTTTGACCTAGCAGTGTTTCTACTGGGCCAATATCCCAAAGAGATCTTAGAGGAGGGAAAGGGACCCACATGTGCAAGAATGTTTGTGGCAGCCCTTTTTGTAGTGGCTAGAAACTGGAAACTGAAGGGATGCCCATCAATTGGAGAGTGGCTGAATAAATTATGGTATATGAATGTTATGGAATATTATTGTTCTGTAAGAAACGACCAGCAGGACGATTTCAGAGAGGCCTGGAGATACTTGCATGAACTGATGCTGAGTGAAACGAGCAGAACCAGGAGATCATCATGCACAGCAACAACAGTATTACATGATGATCAATTCTGATGGACGTGGCTCTCTACAATAAAGAATTGTCTCAAACCAGTTCCAGTTATTCACTGAAGAAAACCATATACACCCAGAAAGAGGGACATGAAATATGGGCCACAACGTAACATTTTCATGATCTCTATTGACATTTGCTTGCATTGTGTTGCCTTTCTCTGATTCTTTTTTTTTTCTTGTAGATAGGATTTTTCTTGCATAACTTCTCAAGCATTTCAACATTATTAACATGTAGTGGACTTCCTGCCATCTAGGGGAGGGGAGGGGACTGGGGGTAAAATTTGTATTGGAAAGCTTTGTAAAGATCAAGGTTGGGGAACTACCCATACATATGTTATACAAATAAAAAGCTTAAAAAATAAAATAAAATAAAATAAAATAAAATGCATGGTAAAACCAGTGGTCCCTTTAGGAAAAAAAAAAAGAAAATCATATCTGAAGAGATTCTTTACAAAGATTTAAAACTAAGAGATATATGCAATTGAACTTTAAGTATATTTATCATTTAATATAATGCTTCCTTGTCATTAACCAATAGAAAAACAAATATTTTATATTGGAACTAGCTATTCATTTTAGCTGATTGATTAGGTAGCCTTCTAGAGTCCATGCATACTAATAAATTCAGTGTTTAGCTTCAAGAGAAGGTCCTGATGTCTATCTATTATTTTGAAAAAAAGTTTCTTGGAAGAATATGCTACTACATCAATCATGCTAATACAGGATTGTTACATATTGAAATATTGAATATAAATATTGAATATAAATGAATATTTTGTGAAATGTCAACATTTTGTTTTTAAAGTTATAGCAACTCCTTTGGATTATTGGATAAAGACTGGAAGTATATGAAAAGGCTTTTGAAAAATACATTAGTGAAGAAAAATTCATTTAGATTTAGTGAATTCTATGATTAAGAAATTTGCATAAGTCATTCAACAGTTCATAATTCTGAAATGACATACAAAGATATTTGAGATGCCTGCATTATGACAAAAAGAGGAAACATAATGAAAAATACATTAAGTTCAAATTCTTATTTATTGTAGAGAATTAATATCCACCTACAACCACAATGTGTAATATGTGGAGTTCTTGCCAATAGCAACTTAAAATCTTTTCTTGACATTTACAATCAAAATGTGAAAGCTATGCTAAGTCTGTTTATTTTTTTAAGTGAAAAGAATAAAATTTAGAAATCTTATAATACCAATTCATTTATTTATATGAATAAACAAAAAAATAACTGAAGTTTTACATTTCATAAGTTTTCAAGTTTCAAAACTTGGAGTTCATACTATTACAGAATAATTAATTTTACCATGCTATTATTCAGTCATGTCTGACTCTTTGTGACATCATTTGGTATTTTCTTAGCAGAGATATTGGAGCGGTTTGCCATTTCCTTTTCTACTTCATTTGACAGATGAGAAAACTGAGGCAAATAAAGTTAAGTGATTTGTCTAGCGTGTCTGAGGTCACATTTTAACCCAGAGAGTCTTCCTGACTCTAGACCCAGAACTGTGCACTAAGGTAACCCCTACTGCCCATATTATAAGTAATATATTAAATAACCTGGGAATTCACAAGACATTTTTTGGTTGTTGTTGAATTGGGTTTGTGGAACAACAAAACACTGAAAAGCTCTATTTGCTTAATCTCATTTTTTAGAGGAGGAAATTGAAGTCCAGGAAGGAAAAAGGATTTGTCTAGAGTCCCACAAGAAGTTGGCTCACAGATCACAGGTTTTTATAGACAGGGGCATGTTGGTAAGTGCTTAACAACGTGTTCTGGAAATAACACACTTTAAAATTTAACCTGCATGGTTAATACTCCCTTTAACACTTTTTTTACGTCCAATCAACAAAATAATCAAGAAACCAGTTTGGTCTACTCCACATCTCCCTCTCACCCATATTACAGTTGAAGAAACTGAGGGCTCGCCAGACACTTCAGAAGCCAAGTTTGATCCCAGGTGGTCAAGTTCCAAAATGTGGACACTTTTCACTACTGTATCAGAGAAATAAAATGTGGGTTTTTAAAGGATGAGTAGGGATTCAACAGTTGGGGAGGAAGAGTAGAAATATTATACATAAATATAAATAAAATTCATTCCAAACATAGAGAACAAACAGCAGAAATCCACTTGCAGGCTCTGAGAATTTAATTTATATAATTCAATTACACACCATTTCAATTATCATTACTAATTAAAGCCCGCTGGCTCGACATCTGGCACTTTCACCAGGGCAATATCAAGCAGGTGGTCAGACCCACTCAGCCTAACTCATGTATTGCCACTTCCTTGTTAAACCAGCAGCTCTGGGATTTCATCACTGTGGGTGCTCTCTCCACAGGCACAGACAGACCAACCATAAGCCCTCCAACCCTTTTCTAAATGATTTCATAAGTGGTTGTAACCACAGAGCTGGTCACCGGGCAGACAATCTTTCAGAGATAAATTTCTCCCAGCTCACCTAGACTGGCTCTTGGCCCCCAGCCCCACATAAAGGGGCTCAGGTCCACCTATCTGGGCTCATTTCTCATCAGTGGTAAGCTGATCCTTCTTAAGTAAAGGTTGGCTGTATCGCTACTCTGATGCTCAGAAAGCTTCAGTAGCTCCCTATTACCTCTAGACCAAATACAAATTCCCTTGTTTCATTCCCACTTCCCCACACACACATAATGTTCCAGCAAAAATGCCCTTTATTATTCTCATGAAAAGAGAGCTATCAACCTTATCCCTTCTACTTTCCCCATGCTTTGAACATACCCCACCCCTTAGAGAATCAAGGGTGTCTCACACATTACTGTTTAACCATCCCATTTTTCAGATGAGGAAACTGTCTTGTCAGCTTGTATTTAAGGAAATATTTAAGACCAGACCTTTCTGATCCTGAATCCAATACTCTATCCACTACACTACACTTAGCTTCTCTTAAGCACCCTTATTTGTTAAAGTTCTCTTCCTTATGGGATTGGATATTTACGTGTGAATGTAGAACGTAAATTGTGTCTTCCTCTCTAAGAATGCATCCCATTTTAATATTTATCAAGTATATATATTTTGATTTATACCTTCATTAGAGCATGTGAGGGGAGGGACAATATATCCCTTGCCTTTGTATCCCTAGCACTTAGCAGAGCTCCTGGAATATAATCGGTGCTTAATAAATATTTATTTGTTTGATTTTTTAAAAATTGTTCACCCTAGTGGCCAGTGTATGGCACATAATTAGTGCTTTATAAATGTTGGTTGACACAGTTAACCCAAAGACCAGTTTTGGTCATGCTTAATAGAGCTTTTCTTCTTTGGGCAGAGCTCCGAATCACCTCCTGGGGATGATGAGGCACAAGAGTAAGGTTTTAGGGTCCTAAATGCTAGCATTTCATTTTTCTTTAATAAGTATCTAATAATATTTATTAAAGTAATCACAATCACAATGATAGCTAACATTATTTTATTATAATATATCTAATATGTATATATTAGATATCTAATTACATATATTAAAGGTTTGCAAAGTGCTTTTACATTTCTTATCTCATTGGAGACTTGCAATAACCCTGGAAGGTATGTACTATCATTCTTCCTGTTTTGCAGATGAGGAAACTGAGGCAAAGAGTAGTTAAAAGTGACTTACCCAGGCCACAAAGCTAGTAAATATCTAAAACAGGATTTATATACTCCAGTCTTTCTGACTTCTCAAAATGTGGTTGGGGAATCTGAGGTCAAAACTCTTTTCATAATAATATATATAATTCATAATAATGTTTATTATAATAATATTATATATAATTCATCATGATGCTGTAAATCTTACTAGATATAACTCACATAAGCTATTTGGGAAGATGAGCAATAATTTTTCAGAATGTAAAAGGGTCGTGCGATCCAAAAATTTGAGAGTACCCTCCCTGTGTCACTGAGCTGCTCTTGGTACCTTGTTCTCATCTGTGTAGGTGTTTTGACTCATGGGTACAAATGGAACCTGCTCATGAATGATCTTTCATGCTACATGACTCTTATTCACGTGATCTTTGTCTGTTGTTGCTCAGAAATTCCAGTCTTGTCTGACTCTTTGTGGCCCCATTTAGGGTTTTCTGGGCAGAGATACTGGAGTGGTTTGTCATTTCCTACTCCAGTTCATTTGACAGATGGGGAAACTGAGGCAATCAGAGTAAAGTGACTTGCCCAGGATCACACAGCTAATAAGTGTCAAAGATGAGTCTTTCTGATGCTAAGCCCAGAGCTCTATCCCCTTCACCACCTAGCTGCTCCTACAATCTAGTGGGGAAGACAAGATGCAAAAGGAAGCTGACAGGGAAGTGGGGTAAACAGAGAAGGAAGATAAGGTGTATATGCTCATTCAACATTTATTCGACAAACATTTATTATTAAGTGACCACTCTGTGCCAGACACTGAACTAAGCAATGAAGATACAAACACCGACTAGAACTGACTTTCAAGGACTTGGGGGGAAACAATATATATGTATACAAAATATACACAAAGTAGGCCCCAAGTAATTTCCAGGAAGGAGGAGAGACACTAGCATCTGGAGGAAGGGGAAAGCTGTTGGACAAGAGGTGACACCTGAGCCAGGCTTTGAAGGGAGCCAGAGATTCTAAGAGGAGATAAGGAGGGAGGGCATGTGGGGAGTGGGAGAATGGAGACTAAGGTCCAGAAGCAGGAGATTTGGGTATGGGGAGTACCAAGACTGGTTAGAACGAGTGTAGGAGAGTGACAGGCAAAACTTTTTTTTTCATTTCCCATGAGCTAGACTGCAAAGGATTTAAAATGCCAGAGAAATTTGTTTTTGATCCCAGAGGCATGAGGGACCTTCTTGAGTGTATTGCTGGTTGGAGGCAAGAGAAAGGAACTATTTTAAAAACAAACCAAACCCCCCAAAATTGCAAAGGGTTGAAAATGCCAGAGAAATTTGTTTTTGATCCCAGAGGCATGAGGGACCTTCTTGAGTGTATTGGTGGTTGGAGGCAAGGGAAAGGAACTATTTTAAAAACAAACCAAACCCCCCAAAATTGCAAAGGGTTGAAAATGCCAGAGAAATTTGTTTTTGATCCCAGAGGCATAAGGGACCTTCTTGAGTGTATTGGTGGTTGGAGGCAAGGGAAAGGAACTATTTAAAAACAAACCAAATTTAAAAAAAAAACTGCCAAGGGTTGAAAATGCTAGAGAAATTTGTGTTTGATCCCAGAAGCAACAGGGACCTTCTTGAGTAGGGGAGTGACATGGTCAGACCTGTAATTGGCAGCTGCATAAGAAATGGATTGTACAACAAGATTATATGACAATCAATTCTGATGGATGTGGCTCTTTTCAACAGCGAGGTGATTCAGGCCAGTTCCAGTGGTCTTGTGACAGAGAGAGCCAGCTGCACCCAGAGAAAGGGCTGAGGGGACTGAATGTGAATCACAATATAGTATTTTCACTTTTTGGTTGTTTGCTTGCATTTTGTTTTGTTGGGTTTTTTTCCTTTTTGATCTGAATTTTCTTGAGCACATAATTGTGGAAATATGTACAGAAGAATTGCACACATTTAACATATGTTAGATTACTTGCCATCTAGGGGAGGGAGTGGGGAAAGTGAGAGAGAAAAAAATTTGGATCACAAGATTTTGCAAGGGTGAATGTTAAAGATTATCTATGCATATGTTTTGAAAATAAAAAGCTTTAATTAAAAAAAAAAGAAATGAATTGCTGAAGGAAAAAAAGCAGCTGGCATTTGTGGAAGTGCCAGCTTGTAGCTTACTTCCTTGATAGTGGATTGTTTTTGTTTTTATTTCAGTCACCCAAGGGAGACTCTTTGGCCATGTTTTCTGTCTACCCTGGTAACCAGGATTATAGGATCAGAGATTTAGAATTAGAAGGCAGAAACATTCTCTGTAGGACTTTGAGGAAAGGCCTTAGAAGTCAGTTAGTCCAGTCCTATTCACTATTTTACAGATGAGGAAAACTGAGCTCCCAAGAAACTTAAAGTGACTTGCTGCTGCATTTGAGCCTGGTTACAAATGCAGATCATCTCTCTCCACATCCTACAATCTTTCTGTTATACCCTGCAAGAGAACAGGAGATCTAGTGCAGTTGAGGAAACTGAAATCTGAAAAGAGAAAACTTTCTCCAATTACATACACTCGATCTATAATGTCTGAAGCCATTTGGGTGGGAGGGGAAGACTCTGGCTTTAGTTAAGGATCAGGATTCAGAGCAGAAGAGCTAAGTCAGGATTAAGCTAAGGGAAAACCAGTGAGTGTACTGGTGGTTGAAGGCAAGAGAAAGGAACTATTTAAAAACAAAACCAAACCCCAAACTGCAGAGGTTTCCCAAAGGAAGTCCCTGGTCACTTTAAGAAGGAGCAGATCAGGAAAAAGCCCTGGTTGGTTCCCCCATAAAAAGGCTCTCCTGTTCAGACTCAGGGGCAACTCCTGAAGGGTCCAGAGCTCTTTAAAAGGGATTTCCCTGTGAGGTTGCTCCCTCCTTCCTGTCCCTGCTTCTAGTTCTCCTTCCCCCGCATGTGATTCGCCTTCCAACTGAGACCTTTGTCCATTTCCTCAGCCAGGAGGTTTCATTAACCTGAGCTCTGGTCCGTGCCCATTGACGAATGAGGAAAGAAAGGAGAGAGTGAAAATCTGGGAGAGGAGGAATAGAAGGGGAGGGGAGGAAGAAAGAAGGAGAGGGAAGATCGAAGTGGGAGGGACAGAAGAAAGGAAGAAGAGGGGGAGGAAAGGAGAGAGGAACAGAGGGGAGAAGGAGAGAGGGGGAAAGAGGAAGAAAGAGAGGAAATCTGGAGGAAAAAGAGAAAGACGAAGGGGAAGGGGGGAAAGAAGGAAGGAAAGAGAGGGAGCGAAGGGAAGAAGGAAAGGAAAGGGAATGCGAGGAGGAGGGGGAGACGGGAAACAGGACAGTGGGGAGGGGCGCTGGCCAGTATAATAAGTGACTCCAGCCGTCCCGGGACCCTGAGTCGGAGGAAGGAGGAGGGAAGGAGAAAGAGAAAAAGGAGGAGAAGGGGAAGAAGGGGGGCGGGGGCGGGGCTGCAAACCACTTCTCTTCAAGTTTGCAGAGGCGGCTCTAACTTAACGCCCGCCCTGCGTTGGAAGCTGGGGCTCGGGACAGGGTGAGTCCTCTCCCCGAGTGGGCCGCTCAGCACCCCCTGCCCCTGCTCCTTCTCCTGTCCCGCATCCCTGGACTTGGAGGGAGGGGAGCATGTGCAGGGGGGCTCCGAGGTGGCCCGGGGCTGCTACGTCCTCCCTGGAGGCTGCAGCGGATCGGGGGAAGTGGGGGGGAGAGGGCGCGGAACCGGACCCAGGGCTCCTCCCGGTGGGTGGGCGCTGGCCAAGGTACTCCGAGCCAGGGGGAGGACACAGGTACGGAGCTGGGGGGCTGGGCCGGGAGCGTTGCTGGGGAAACTTGCTGGCCTCAGTGACTTGATCTGGGAAATGGGTATAGGGAGCCTGCTCCTAGTTCTTCCCTCCCTTCCTCCCTTCCCTTTCCCCAATTTCCCTCCCCTCTCCCTGGTCTCTCTTGTCCTCTCTCTTCTGGGTTTGGAAGATTGAGTTTAATCTGCTTTCCCCTCCTCCGCCTCCGGAAGCTTAGGAGCTGGAATGGACCCCCTGGGGCCTCCACAGTTCCAGGCGTCGTTCCTCTCTCCTGAGCTCTGCTCTCCTTTCCTGGGCTTGGGGGCTGCTCAGAAACCCCAGCCCCATTACCCATGGCCGCCCCGGGGGGGGGTCTTCAGAGGGAACAGTTACCCTCCCCACCACCTGGTCCAAGAGTGAACGCTGATTCTGTGGGCCAGTCTACCCCCCCCCCCAAAAAAAAACCACATCAATTCTGCTGCCAAAAGCTTAGCCGACAAGAACCTTAGAACTTCGAGATGGGCGATTTGGGAGGATTTAGAACTTGGAATGAAAATCTCTTTTCACCCAGCATTAATTAATCTGGGTATGGGGAATAACAAAGTGGTCCTACTATGCACCCAGGGTCCATGCTGGAGCTGTGAAGATAAAAACAGAACCTGCTCTCAGCTTAGGTTCTAATGCCAGAGAATACAGAATTTCAGAACTGGAAGAGATCCTAGAACACAGCACTTTTGTAGTCCGTGGACTTTATGGCAGAGGGTATCAGAACTGCCAGGGAATATCAAATGGGGGAGGTTAGAATATAGAATGTCAGGGCTGGGAGAGATTTAGAACAGGGAATGTTGGAGCTGGAAGGGACTTTAGAACATGGCATGTCAGAACTGAAAGGGGCCTTAGAACATGGAATGTCAGGGTGGAAGGGACTTCAGAACATGAAATGTCAAGGTTGGGAGAGGCCTTAGAACACAGAATGTCAAAGCTATCAGGTGTCTTAGAACAAGGAATGTCAGAGGTAGGAGCATCTGGAAGGGGCCTAGAACATAGATTCACAGAACTGGAAAAACCCTAGAGTACAGAAAGCTGGAATTGGGATTCACCTCCTAAAGATCCCACTCCAGCTTCCTCCTTTTATAGAGGAGGAATGTTAGGTTGGAAGAGGGAATTTTGTTGCCCTGATCCGCCAGCACAGCTGTGGCTGAGCTCCCTTGGGGACCCTGCTTGTCTTCATCTTTCCCTCCTGCCTTTTCCATCCTCATCCCTCCAAAGTTTGAGCTTTCCCTGAAAATAAAAACACTCATAAAACTTGCAGAGCACATCTCTGAGTGGGGGAGCCCTGACTGGGAATCAGACCATTCCACCTCCCCGTTCCATTCCTTCTCTTCTGAATGGACAAAGGCAGGGATTTTCCTCTCTCTGAGCCTTCATCCATAGAAAGAGTGCATTGGATTCAATAATCATTGATATTGATTGATTGATTGATTGATTATCTCTTTAGTTTCTCCCAGCATCCCTCTGAGGAGGAATACTGTAAAAAAGGAGATAATAATAGCTCCTTCCTCCTAAAGTTGTTATAAGGATTAAATGAGATATTTGTAAAGTACTTAGTACAGTGTTTGGCACATAGTAGGCCCTATATAAATCCTATAACTATCATTATAATAATGATATTATTTATTATTATCATATCTCCCCTAGGATTGTTGTGGGGATAAAATGAAATAATATTTATAAAGTGCTTAGTAGAGTACCTATCATTCTCATTAGAATAATAATGATATTATTAATATTGTTATCATCTCCCTCCCAGGGTGATTATGAGGATCAGTTGAAATAATATTTGTAAAGCATTTACTATAGTGCCTGGCACATAGTAGGCACTATAGAATTGTTATTATTATCATTATCATTATTATCTACATCCTAGGGTTGTTATGAAGATCAAATGAGATCATTTGTAAAGCACTCAGTACAGTGCCTGGAACATAGTAGGTACTATGTAAATGCTAGCTATCATTGTTTTTATTATTACTATTGTTTCAGGAATTATGACTTTCATTTTACAGATGAGAATGAGGAAGTTCAAAAAAATTATATGACTTGTCCAGTCTTAGGGCATATTTAGGAAGCATCAGAGGCAAACTTCGAATTTGGATCTTCCAAATTTCTGCTCTTATGACTTGGGAGGCTTTGGGACCTTTGGCTGCAGTTGCCACTGGAGAGGGCCCATACATTAGGGCATTTTTTAAGATCATAGGATGGGCAGATGTAGAGCTAAAAGGGACCCAAGGAGGTCATCATTTTCAACCCCCTTATTTCACAGATGACTAGACTGAGGTACAGAAAGGAGAAGTAGAATCACAGGACCAGTTATTTAGAGCTTTCCAGCTTTGTGACACATTGCTAACCTTCACCAGTTGTCTTCTAGTCAAACTGAATTTCCTATTCTATCTTATTTATGGTCCCTCCCACCTCTGCACTTTTGCACTTGCTTTCTCCCTTCCCTGGAACGCACTGCCTCAATTCTATATTTTAGACTCTTTTGCTTTCTTTTCTTTTTTTTTCTCTTTTGCTTTTTCAAGAATTAGCTGAGAGTGACATCATCTATATGAAGCTTTTCTAAATCCCCCCCAATAACTTTTTATTTATTTGTACGTATTTTACACATTCATATACCTACATGTATACATACATGTGCAGGTAGCTACATGCATGTACAGGTGTTTGTTATATTGTGATATATGCACATGTGTATCTATACATGCATACATGTGTGTTGTCTCTCCCTGGATTTAAGCTCCTCAGTTTGTATCCCCAGCACCTCAGCCATAATACCTGGTTGATTGGTTGATTGACTTTGAAAGGACCGTTTCAGTGACCACTACTCTGAACCCCTCACTTTACACATGAGGAAACTGAGGCTGAAATTCTAAATAATCTGCTAAGTATCCCCACCATTGAGGATACTATAGTCAGGAGCTCATAAGGTAGATATTTGGGTCTTAGGGGGAAGCTGAGATGACACTGGGAGACTCATCTTCCTGCCTCAAACACTGACCAGCTCTGTGACCCTGGGCAGGTCACTTAACCTTATTTACCTCAGTTTCCTCTCTGTCCACCGAGCCAGAGAAGGAAATGGCAGACCACGCTTGGATCTTTGCCAAGAAAACCCCTTGGAGAGTCAGACATGACTGAAGAACGATGACAAATTCTGTTGGCCCAGCTTGCAGCTCTTGGGGTCACAAGAACTGAACACTAATTGCCAGGGAGGGCCAGGGATGCAGAATCCTGGCTCTCTGGGGGTGCTTGGCCATCCTGTCTGCGGTAATGTTGTGCTGGAGGGTTTGAGGTCTGTGGTTCCAGTTTCCATGGGGAAGGTGCTAGAGTGTGCAGGTCCCTCTGTCCCAAGAGGGTTGTGATTATCTGCTATCAGCAGGGCTTCCGGGGGGCCCCTCAGCCATCTCCTGTCTTGGCAAGCAGGCCATTTCTTGTGTAAAGCTGGGGTTTCACTTGGTTTCGCTTGGGGAGAAAGCAAAGGGGAATGGAGACAGACAGGACTCTGCACTCAGAGTAACTGGACGTTACCAGAGCATGGAGCAACGTGTAGTTTTGAAAACTTTCTTTGAAAGGAGCTTTGCATAACTCCCTCATCATTTGGCAACAGAGAGGAAGCATGTGGCATCAGGATGCCCTGAGTAAATTCCCCTCAGACAATCCCCACACGATCACAAGATCATGGATCTAGAACGGAATAGAACCACCCTTAGCATCTACCTAGTTAATCAAAAAGCATTTATTTAAGCACTTACTATATAATCAGGATGTCAATCAACCAAACCAGAGTTCAATTATAGTCTCAGACACTTACTATATAGTCATGATGTCAACCAACCAAAAAGTATTTATTATATTTATATTATTATATTTATACTTTTATAGTCAGAGTGTCAATCAACCAAACAGCATTTATTAAGCACTTACTATATAGTCAGGGTGTCAATCAACCAAAGCAGAGTTCAATTCTGGTCTTAGACACTTACTATATAGTCAGGTTGTCAATCAACCAAACAGCATTTATCAAGTACTTACTAAAAATCAGGGTAGCAATCAATCAGTTAGTCAGTTAGCAAGCACTTATGACTTCTCCAGCACTGGGCTAGGTACTGAAAATTCAAAAAAAAAAAAAAAACCCAACAAAAGAACCAAAAACAATCCCTGCCCTTGAGAAGCGGGCATTTTAGTGGTAGAGACAGTATATAGAGATAAGGCAGATAGAAAGTACCCTTGGAGGTGAAAGAGATTAGCATCTGGGACCAAAGAAAGAAAGAGGGATACTTTTAAGCAGAATCTTTTTTTAAAAATTATTATTTTTTATTAAAGCTTTTTACATTTCAAAAGATATGCATGGATAATTTTTTAACATTGATCCTTGTAAGATCCTGTGTTCCAATCCCCCCCTTCTCTCCACCCCTTCCCCTAGATAGCAAGCAATCCAATATATATTAAATATGATAAAAATAGGGGCAGCTAGGGGGTGCAGTGGATAGAGCATCAGCCCTGAAGTCAGGAGGATCTGAGTTCAAATCTGATCTCAGACACGTAACACTTCCTAGCTGTGTGACCCTGGGCAAGTCATTTAACCCCAATCGCCTCAGGGGAAAAAAAAGGTAAAAATATATGTTAAGTCCAATATATGCATACATATTTATATAATTATCTTGCTGAACAAGAAAAATTAAATCAAAAAGGAAAACAAAAAGAAAACAAAATGCAAGCAAACAACAATAAAAAGAGTGAAAATGCTATGTTGTGAACCACACTCAGTTCCCACAGTCCTCTCTCTACTCTCTGGGTGTAGATGGCTCTTTATAAGCAGAATCTTAAAGGAAACCAGAGAGTTTAAAAGTCAGAGGTGAAGAAAGAATGCACTTCCAGGGATTATACCTGAAAAAGAAACCCTTCTAGAATATCTATCATACAATTTACATATAGGTGTGTATTGTATATGTATATAAATAGATAAATCTGTATATTTATAGAGAGACATCTACATATATATATTTCTACATATCTATATAGATATTTAAATATAAATATAACAGCTCCAATGAAGGGTAACATCACCTCTTAATATAAGCCATTCTACTTTGGAACAAATCTATTGGTTAGGAAACTTTTCTTTAACTCAAACATAAATATAGATTGATTAGAAATGAAAGAAAGGAAGTGGGCAGCCAGTTGGAGCAGTGGAATGAAGCATAAGACCTAGTTAGGAAGACAAGTTCAGTTTCAGCCTCAGAGACTTACTAGCTGGGTGACCCTGGGCAAGTCACTTCAACCTGTCTGCCTCAGTTTCTTCATCTGTAAAATGAGCTGGAGAAGGAAATGGCAAAACCACTCCAGTATCTTTGCCAAGAAAACCCCAAATGGAGTGCCAAAGAGTCAGGCAAAACTGAACAGTAATAACAGAAAGGGATAGACTGGAATCAAAGAGTCAATCAATGAATATTTGTTAAGTACCTACTATGTGCTATTCCTAAATTTCTGCTAGTTTAGTGCTACAAAGACCAATTATAGGCTACTTTAATAGTTAAGGTAAATCAGAATGGATTGAAATGGATTGATGGCTAGAAGGGGATGATTTTGAGAGATGTTTGAATATAAATTATAGCCTCAAAGGCACGGACTGTTTCATTTTTTTTTGTCTTTGTATTCCTAGCACCTAGTAGAGTTCTTGACCCACAGTAGGTACTTAAATGTTTGGTTGAATTAAATTAAAGATGACTAAAAGAGATGTTATGGAGGTCTTTGAAGCTGACTAGTTACGAGGGTAAGGAAGGTATTCAAGATGATCACAGGTTATGAGCCTGGGTGGCTGGGAGGATGATGGCTGGTGAAAGGCAACAGCCCTTCATAGAAACAGGAAAGTTGGAAGGAAGACAGAAGTTCCATTTTGAACATTTGAGACGTCAAAGGGACATCCAAGGAGGGATGAATACATGAACAAATGAATGAATGAGTGAAAAAGCATTTAAGTGCTTAGTATGATCTAAACACTGTGCTAGGCATTAGGGACACAAATTCAAAAGTAGGCAGTTGATGGTGCCAGACCACAACTCAGGAGAAAGATTGGGACTAGACATAAAGATCTGGGAACTCCTTTGCATAGAGGTCGTCATCGGACCCATGAGAGCTGATGATCAGCAAGAGAGAGGATGAACAGAGAGAAAAGAGGACCCAGGGAAGTACTCATTCTAAGAAGATGGGAAGAGAATGAAGAAGCCACAAAAAAAGATAGGAAGAGATGTACAAGTAGAAGAACCTGGATATACTAGCATCATCCAAGGCAAGGAAGGAGAGGATGGTCAACAGTGATAAAAGATCAAAGGAGAATTGTTCTATTATTCAATAGTGTAAGATTTTGGTAATCCCATTTGGATTTTCTTGGCAGGGATACTGGAGCGGTTTGCTCTTTCTTTTTTTTTTCTTTTTCTTTTTCTTTTCTTTTTTCTTTTTCCTTTTTCTTTTTTTTAACCAGATGAGGAAATTGAGACAAACAGGGTTAAGTGACTTGCCTAGGGTCATACAACTAGGAAGTTTCTGAGGATTCAAACTCAGGTCTTCCTGTCTTCATACTTGAAGACTCTATATACTGCCTATCAAAGAAGAAGGAAAAAAATCATTGTATTAAATAAATAAGAGGTTATCCGCTATATCAAACTGCTTGCCATTTCAGGGAGGGGCAAGGGGAAAGAAAGAGGGAGAAAAAAATGGAAATCAAAATCTTATAAAAGTAAATGTTTAAAATTATATTTACATGTAATTGCAAAAAATAAAATACTATTTAGTGTGGGGGGGGAAGGTTATTGTTGGTTATTGAGATTACAGTAGAGTAATGAACTTAGAAACCATAAATAAAGATAAAGAAAATAAAGAAATAACAACAATAGTATTTATACAGCATTTTAAGGTTAGTAAAGTACATTAATTTATTTAATCCTTATCACAACTCTATGAGGTAGGTGCTATTATTTTAATACATTCTACAGTTGAAGAAACTATGACAGAGGTTAAAGTGATTTGGCCAGAGTCAAACAGCTAGTAAATGTCTGAGGCAGGATTTGAACACAGGCTTTCTTGTCTCCAGACCCAACAGACTCTCCATTATAAGCACCGATCATGATATGGAGATGAACTTTAGCACTGCTCTTTCTAGTTCAGCGGTAAAAGAGAATTAAGATATTTGTTCACTCTGGCAGTGAACTTAGTGTTTCTTTCAGTCACCCATATTCCCAGACTCGAAGTCATCCAAGATCCTTCCCAATGATAGTCCCTTGTCCTTAAGGATCTTCTCCTTCTCTCTCTCCCCCTCCCCCCCTCCCCACCTTCTCCAACCTTCCTCCCCCCTTCTCTCTCTTCCTTCCCCCTTCCCTCTCCCCATCCCTCTTTTCCCCTCCTCCCCCTCCTCCTCTTTTTTCTTCTTCTTGGTGAGTCAAGTGACTTGCCTAACATCACACAGCTAGTAAGTGTTAAGTGTCTGATGCCAGATTTGAACTCAGGTCCTCTTGAATCCAGGGACAGTGCTTTATCTATTGGGCCATCCAGCTGCAACCTCATCTGGGGTCTAGCAACTGAAAGTGGAGGTTGTGAAATTATGATTAATTATCAATAAATGTTTGATATGTATATCTATTTTACATACCTATATATCTGGGGTTGCTTAAAAATTTCTTGGGTGAAAAGGAGTCTCGAGTGGAAAAAGTTTAAGAAGCCTGACCTAGTTGTCAAAGTAGGAGAAATTGCTTAATGGTTGCAATAGAACAATGGTCTAGAGGCAGCCCTCCTGCTCCCTCTCCCATCAGCCCTGTGTCTCGTGTCACAATTTTTCTGTGTCTGACATCAATTCTAACCTTTTCTTCACATCCCTTCCATTGCCATTCCATTCAGTTAAACTAACCTGATGAGTGCCTCCCCCCAATTCTTCTTCCCTCCATGACTTTGCATAGATGTTTTTACCTATGTCATTCTATAGAATCTCTTGGTTTTTTTTAAAAGTACAACTAAGTTGTCATCTTCTACCAAAGACTTATCATGGTCCCCCTCAACCCCCACTCTATTATTAGTGCTCCTTCCATCTTGAAATTACTTTGTCTAGTGGATAGAGCATCAGCCCTGAAGTCAGGAGGACCTGAGTTCAAATCTTATCTCAGACACTTAATACTTCCTAGCTGTGTGACCCTGGGCAAGTCACATAACCCCAATTGCCTCAGCAAAAAATAAATAAATAAAAAGAAATTACTTTGTCTATATCTGCTATTTACTGATTTGTGTGAATAAACTGCCTCCTTCCCTGTTCCCAGCCCAGTATAATCTCCAGGGTAGGTACTTGTTTTGATTTTAGATTAGTGCCCTCAACATCTAGCAGTCAAAAAAACCAAAACAACCACAAAAAAACCCAAAACATCTATCACAGCCTTTAGTTCATAGCAGGTGGCTGATAACACATTTTTAAAAAATCAAATCATATTTTTGAAGATGGGAGAAATGACAATGGTATTTCTTTTTTCTGAAGCTTTTAAAATTAATCAAAAGTATTTCTCAAATGATTACTATGAATCACGAACTGTTAGGTATAGGTGATACAAAAATAAACATAAAATAGTTCCTGCCCTCAAGGGGCTTACATTCTATTAATAAATATATTTTTCATAAGGAATGAGACTGGATCTTTGATTCAGGTGTTTGACTCATTAACCTCATTTGGGGTTTCTTTGCTAAGATACTGGAGTGCTTTAGCTAATTTATATGGGTGAAAAACTGAGTCAAAGAGGGTTAAATGACTTGCCCAAGAGTCATCCAGCTAGTAAGAGTCTGAGAGCAAATTTGAACTCAGGTCTTCTGGGTCCAGTGCTCTATTTACTGCACCACCCAGTTGCTCTTTCATTATTCTAGGGAACTCTCTAGTGAGGAAACTTCCTTTACCAATACAGCTGGATAACATCTCTGCTTAGAGCATTGATCCAAGTCTGCTAGCAGTCAACACCAGGGCTATAGTAGGATCAGGGGACTGGTCTTGACTGGCTCACTGGCTAAGAAGTAAAACTCACTAATTGGCTAATTACAAGCAGCTGGTTTGGGCTTATCATGTCAGACAAGCCATGCCTTCCTTGGGGTTGTAAGGAGGGGAGCAGTGCATGTTAGTTGCCTACCTTGGGGTTGTAAGCAGGGGAGCAGTGCATCTTAGTTGCCTACCTTGGGGTTGTAAGCAGGGGAGCAGTGCATCTTAGTTGCCTACCTTGGGGTTGTAAGCAAGGGAGCAATGCATATTAGAAGCCTACCATGAAGTTATAAGGAGGGGGAGCACTGCATGTTGAGGCACCTACCGTGGGACTGTAAAGAAAGGAGCAATACATGTTAGGTGCCTTCCATGGGGTTGTAAGGAGGGAGCAGCGTGTGTTAAGTGCCTAGGTTAAAAGAGAAAGACCTAGTACTTAGAGTTCTGGACTTGAAGTCAGGAAGGCCTGCATTCTAATCCTACCTCAGATACCTATTATCCATGAAACTGCAGTTTTCTCATCCTTAAAATGGGGGCAATAACTGCTGTACCTACTTCTCGAGATTCCTGAAACACTTTATAAATATGATCCTTACAACAACCCTGATATGCAGGTGCTATTATTATTATTCCCATTTTATATATGAGGAAACTGAGGCAGACAGAAATTGAATGACTTACTCAGGGTCACATAGCTAGTAAGTATCTGAGGCTGGATCTGAATTCAGGTCTTCTTGAACTCCAAGCTCAGCACTCTATCCCCTGTACTACTTGGTTGGCCAAACGAATAAATATATTAAGAAAAAAAAGGAGGGAAGAGAACACTTACTAATCAATGGGGAAAGATCAAGGAAAGATTCATAAAGGAAGAGACATGAGCTGAGTCTTGAAGAAAGATAAGGATATTGACAGTGTGAGATGAAGATGTATGTTCTAGGCATGGGGATGCACAGTGCAGATGTCCTGAATCATGAGATGAGTTTAGGAAGTAACTAATAGTCCAATTTATCTGGAATGTGGAACGAACAAAGAGAAGGAAAGTGAATTAAGTCTGGAGAGATTTAATTGGGAGACAGACCTTGGAGAGCCTTGAATGCCAGAGTTAGAAGTGGCAAAGGTGATAAAATACTCTCCTTGAGTCAGAAAAACCCGAGTTCACATCCTCCCTCAGCACTTAGTAGTTATATGATTCTAAACAAGTCATTTAATCTCTAGCCTCAGTTTCTTCATCTGGAAAACAAGAGTATTTATATCACCTATCTTGAAGGATTGTCAAATGAGTTAACATTTGTAAATTGCTTTGTAACAATTAATGAACTTTATAAATGCTAGCCATTATCCTCTTCTCCTAGAGACAATAGGGAGTCACTGTAGCGATTTGGGAGGATTTTTTGAGCAGAGAGGAGTGATCTGGTCAGATCTGTGCCCTAGGAAGATTATTTTGATAATTGTGTGCAGGATGGATTGTTGAGGGGAGAGACTAGAAGCAAAAAAGGCTCTTAGGAAGGTATGAAATTGGTCCAGAAAGAGGTGACTCCAGTCTCAACTGGGTGGCAGAAAGATGAGCGGAGAGAAGAGGGGAAAATGCACCTGATGGGGTAGGGAGAAAGAATTGACAAGATTTGGCAATTAAGTGGATTGGGGTAGGGGGAGATGGAGGAGGAATCACTGGTGACTGATTGATGGCGGGATACTAGAGTCCTCAACTGAAGTAAGGAGGTTTGGAGAAGGGATGTACTTAGAAGAACAGATGAGGAGTATTTGAAGGGTTTTGGGGGGGTAAGCCATGCAGGGACTTCTTCAGGAAGTGGCTGCAATTTTGAAGTTTTAGTAACTGTATATTGAGCAGGTGGGCAGTACAGTGGATAGCCTGATGGACTTAGAGTTGGGAAAACCTGAGTTCAAATCCAGCCTCAAACACTTACTTGCTATATTACCCAAATGAGATCTCAAAGAGTCAGGCATGGCTGAAAAATGACTGAATAACAAGAAACTAGATGTTAGAAGCCTGATACAATGGAAAGAGAGCTAGCTTTGGATTCAGCTTCAATTCCTGCCTCTGAGGCTCTGAGCGCATCATTTAACTTCCCTGGGACTCAATTTTCTCATCTGTTAAATGAAATGTTTGGACTAGATGGTTTCTGAGGTCCCTTCCAGCTATCAACTAAAATCCTAGAAATGCTACAAACAGTATTTAAATACAAAGTTGTTTTTTTTTTTTAATTTAAGATGACAATTTGGAACTATGCTCAAAAAATTATCAAACTATGCAAGCCCTTTGATCCAGTAAGCTTTTTATCTCTACTGGGCTTATATCTCAGAGAGAACTTAGAGGAGGGAAAGGGACCCACCTGTGCAAAAATGTTTGTGGCAGCCCTTTTTGTGGTGGCAAGAAACTGGAAACCGAATGGATGCCCATCAATTGGAGAATGGCTGAACAAATTATGGTATATGAATGTTATGGAATATTATTGTTGTGTAAGAAACAACCAGCAGAATAATTATAGAGAGGCCTGGAGAGACTTACAGGAATTGATGCTGAATGAAATGAGAAGAACCAGGAGATCATTATACAACTATACGATGATCACTTCTGATGAATATGACTTTTTCCAACAATGAGATAACTGATGCCAGTTCCAATGATCTTGTGATGAAGAGAGCCATCGACACCCAGAGAGAGGACTGAGGGAACTGATCACAACATAGCATTTTCACTCTTTTTGATGTTGTTCACTTGCATTTTGTTTTCTCGTTCATTTTCTTTCCTTTTTGTTCTGATTTTTCTTGTGCAGCAAGAGAATTGTATAAATATGTTTACACATATTGGATTTAACATATATATATATTTTTTATTAAAGCTTTTTATTTGTGTAACTTATGTATGGGTAGTTCCCCAGCATTAATCTTTACAAAGCTTTCCATTACAAATTTTACCCCCAGCCCCCTCCCCTCCCCCATATGGCAGGAAGTCCACTACATGTTAATAATGTTGAAATACTTGACAAGTTGTGCAAGAAAAATCCTATCTACAAGAAAAAAAAAAAGAAAATCAGAGAAAGGAAACACAATGCAAGCAAACCTCAATAGAGAGCATGAAAATGTTACGTTGTGGTCCATATTTCATATCCCTCTCTCTGAGTATATATAGTCTTCTTCAGTGAACAATTGGAACTGGTTTGAGACAATTCTTTGTTGCAGAGAGCCATGTCCATCAGAATTGATCATCATGTAATATTGTTGTTGCTGTGTATAATGATCTCCTGATTCTGCTCATTTCACTCAGCATCAGTCCATGCAAGTCTCTCCAGGCCTCTCTGAAATCGTCCTGCTAGTCATTTCTTACAGAACAATAATATTCCATGACATTCATATACCATAATTTATTCAGCCACTCTAATTGATGGGCATCCATTCAGTTTCTAGTTTCTAGCCACTACAAAAAGGGCTGCGATTTAACATATATTTTAACATGCATAACATATATTGGATTGCTTGCCATCTAGGAGAAGAGGTAGGAGGAAGGAGGGGAAAATCTGAAACACAAGGCTATGCAAGGGTCAATGTGGAAAAATAAAAAGCTTTAAAAACAAAAAAAATAAATAAAATTTAAGATGAATGTGTTACACTAATGAACTCAACTGCATCCTTCTTTCTAGATTCTGTGACAGCTGAAAAATGGATACTGAAGATAAAAAGGTAAGTAGATTTTCATCACTAGAATTCAGATGGGAAGAGACAGAAGGGTCAAGGAGACAGGGGAGGGGAGGTCACGCAAGGAGATCTGGGTCTTACCACTGACACAATGGTAATCTTGGACAAGCCATTCATTTCTCAGTTCCCATGCCCCTTCCTAAGAATATGTTGCATTAGTGACACATTTAAAATCTTAGTACTGTAGCAGAAACAATCCCTTCCCTCTAAAGTGGCTGGTAGTCTTGTCAACATAGGGGAAAAGGAGTTTCTGTACCTGACATTCCCCATATTGCCAGGCAATAATGAGGAAGAGGAGGAGGAAGAGAATGGGGAAAAGGAGGATGTACATTCTCCCTAAAGGTTTCCAAAATAAGCTTTCCTGCACATCCACAGCAACTGGTGTGCAGTGGTTAGATCACTGGAAAGCTTGAGTTCAAATCTAGTTTCAGACACTTACTGGTGTAATCTTGGGAAAGTCATTTAATCCCATTTTCTTTAGTTTCCCCCAATTGTAAAATGGAGATAACAATAGCACCTATCTCCCCAATTTGTTGTGAGGATCAAATGATATAATAATTATAAAGCCCTTAGCACAGTGGCTGGCATATATTAGGTGCTATATAAATGCTTATTCCTTTCTCTTCTCTATGAAAGTTAGGGGATTCAGAGGATTATTAGCCCCATTCCACAGATAAACACTGAGAGAAGGTTGAAAGTCACCCAGTTAGTAAGCACCAGAGCCAGCCTCTCTTGCTTTATTTGCTCCACCCCCCACTTTTTTTTTTGTAAGTTTATAAGAGGAGCAAGAAGAAAATTCAGTTCATCTGGCTGGATTCTGGGTTCAAGTCTCTGCTCAAATAGGTTCTAGCTGTAAACTTCTGAGCAAGTCACCTTTCAGTAAAAAGGGGACTGGAGGGAAAGATGCCAAAGTAGGAGGAAGGTAAGAGTGCCAGGGCAAAATGTGCTGGGTGATAGTGAGGAAGGAGGAGATATGCTCAGGCTCATAAGCAGAAAGTAAACCTCTTAACAGATGAAATCAAAGTGAATTATGATGTAAAATTATGTTGTTTTCTTCATTTGCCTAATTCTATGATTCTACAAACTTTCTCAGCTCTAGCCTGTATGTGTTTGGGGCAGAGGGAGAAACCTATTGCAAGCAAGCCCCTTCTTTTCTCTAAGCTTCAGTTTCCCCATCTGTAAAGTTGGGATGGTACAGCTCATTAACAGACAGGTATGATAGCAAGAACACTGAACTTGGACTTAGAAGTTTGGGTTTCAATCCAGCCTCTGCCACTGAAGACCCAGGACAAATGATTTGTATTCCCTGGACTTGTTTTCTTAATTTATAAAATGAACAGGTTGGATTAAACCATTGGAAGGGAGAATTCCCACCCATCCTCCCATTCCCCAAACCATTAGTGACACATCTAAAAATCTTAGTACTGTAGCAAAAAGCAGAAGTCAACAGACCCCAAAGGGGGCCAGGAGAGGGATTTCATGAGATTTGTGAACTGGGATGAGGAGGGAAAAATCCTCATTTTCACCAACCTCAGCCTGAAATTTAGCATTTTCTCCAATTGTGAAAATAAGCAATAGCATATGATTGGGGACAGTAAATTTGCCTCACCAGATTGCCAAAAGGGTCAATATCTTCTATTATCCAGTTGTGTCTGACTCTTCATGGCCCCGTTTAGGATTTTCTTGGCAAAGATGATACTATTTCCTTCTCTGGCTCATTTTATAGATGAGGAAACTGAGGCAGACAGGATTAAGTGACTTTCCCAGAGTCAAACAGCTAGGAAGTATCTGAAGTAGGATTTGAACTCAGTTCCTTCTCATTTCTGGCCTGGTGCTCTATTCACTGGATTACTGCCTACTCCTCTGTCCATAATTTATTGTGTGGTTGGATTTAATTGGATTGAAGCAGTGTTTTAGATTTTGAAGATGGGAAAAACAAGATACAAAAAAACTGAAGTAATGCACAGGATCACCTCAGGGTAAGCCTTGAATGTCAGACTGCAGCCTGGGATTCAGGACCAGAAGGCTCCCCACTCCCCAGACTTTTTGTACCAGGCCCCCAAGTCATGGGGGTTAGCTTGTTGCATTTGTGGTTGCCCCTCATAAACCTCACACTTCCTCCTTGAAAAGGAAAATGTGCTACACTTATTTAAAGACTTCCCCAATTTAGAAAAAGAAAAAAAATTCCACATAATCTGAGCTCAAGAGTTTGGTCGAGGTCCCAGGCAGCTGGGTTCCGATTCACCAGAGAGTTCAGATCTGTTGTCCCCACCCTTTGCCCCTGGTCCCCAAGGATGACTTTCTCCCCCATCTGTGACTCGAAAAGGAAGCATTTGCTTGAAAGACAGAAGCAAAGAGAAAAAAATCCATCTGGATTGTTCTCTGAAGTAAGGGAGGGACAGGAACTTTGGTGGCCAGACTCAGAGACAACCGAGACAGTGGAGACGGGTTGTATACAGATGAACTCAGACTGGTGGTTTCCACTGAAGTTATTCCTTTCCTGGTCTTTACACTAGATGGGAAGTTTCTGAAAAATGGAACAAAAACCATCCTGCTAACCCTAAGTGTGAAGACACTCAGGAGGCTCCTTTTAGCCATTTTTTTTCTCTTTTTCTTGCTCCTGGGTCTCTCAAAAAGGCTGTGTGTCCATTGGATACTTCCTGCTGGAGTGAAAAGATTTCAAAATTAAGGCTATTTAAATTCTGGCTATTCTTAATACTCATATGACTTTGGACATATTACTTCCTGTCTCTTTGCCTCAGTTTCCCCTATGTGAAACCCAGGTCTAGATACCCTATGAGGTCCCTATCCAAATCTATGGTCCTGTGATGTTTTTGCTGTCTAGTGTAAGGGAATGGCTCCAAGATCAGGAATGGAGAGAGAAGAAAGAGAATTCATGAGTATATTCAAGCCATGACTTGGATGATCAGCCCCTGTATCATAGAGAATTGCCTCCATTTTTTTTTTGAGACTGGGTCTCCCCATCTGACCCAGACTTGTGGACCTTAACAGTGATTGTCTGGGCTAGCTCTCCTTCAGCAACCTGATAGCCCTCTGCTCCTGGAGGCTCACCCTATTGGTTGGGGACAGGCTCTGGCCCACTGCAGCTCAGAACTCCTGAGCTCAGGAGATCCACCAGCCTCAGCCTTGCCAGTATCAGGAATTAGAGATGTATGAAAATAATCTTTGGACAATTCTAAGAACCAAAAATGTCTTCTTGGTGGCTGGTCTATGGATCTTTTCTGCCTTGCTTCATGGGCTTTTTGGTTTTGGGTTAGTTTTTTTCATGTCAATGAGAATATTCCTTAGACATCATTGTTAAAAAAAAAACTTTTCTAAATGCTTCTCAATATTGATTTTATGATGAAAAAAGTTCTGCTCTTAGCCAAAACAAGCATATTATGGAACCTGATACTAATATGGCGCATTGTGTGAGGGAAAAAAAAAGAGATTTTTAAAATGTAGGAGTCGAGGAAAACATTTCAGATGAAAAAAAATTTGACACCCAGTGAAGGGAGAAATGACTTGTACAAGGCCATTAGAGCACAGAATGTAGAGCTGAGTTGAGAAAAGCCTTAGGGGTTTGGGGTCAAATAAGAATTCCTTCTACAAATCATCTAATTTGTTCAAAGACCATCAGTGAAAGGGAGTCCATTCTTCTAACGTGGCCCATGTGGCTTTTTGTTGGTATTATTAAGTTGTTTTCAGCCCTGTCTGACTCTTTATGAACCCATTTGGGGTTTTCTTGGCAAAGATGGTTTGCCATTTCCTTCTCCAGTTCATTTTACAGAGGAGG
The DNA here is from genome assembly GCA_023553655.1 of Myrmecobius fasciatus. Taxonomy (NCBI): domain Eukaryota; kingdom Metazoa; phylum Chordata; class Mammalia; order Dasyuromorphia; family Myrmecobiidae; genus Myrmecobius; species Myrmecobius fasciatus. The sequence goes on from JAJPUD010001761.1 coordinate 200,746, forward strand.
AAACTGAGGCTCACAAGGTGAAGTGACTTGTCCAAGGTCACAGAGCTAGTTGAACTCTTTGGAGCAGCTCCAGTAACTGGAGTGTTTTCCCCTTGGATTTGACTTCAATCTGTCTCTCTGAAACTTCCATCAGTTGTTCCTGGTCCTGACTTCTGACCTGGAGCAGAATAAGTCAAAAATAGTCTTTTACATGATAACCCTTCAAATGCCAAAAGACAGCTTCCAGCTCTTCTCTTCCCCTTTTCTGATTTCTGATTCCAAAGCTACCATCATCTCCAATCTGTCGCCTTCTTGGTTTCCCTCCTCTAGCCATGGTCCAACTTGTTAATGGCCTTCTTTAATGACACAGGGCAACCAAAATGGGGCACGAGTCTGGATGTGATCTAGTCAAGTGGACAGAAGAAGGGTCATTTCCCTTTTTCTGGACAATCTGTCTCCTGGTAGGGCTTTGCCTTTGTACCTCCAGGGATGTCTAAGTAAAAACAAAAAAAGAGATGTATCAAAGAAGGACAGTAATAGGTGAGGGGGGCAGGAAGGGGGAAAGGGACTTGACTGAAGGAATCTGTTACCCCAAGGCACGTTTCCTAGCCTTATCCCCAATCTTCATCTTGTTCAATCCTCCACCAAGGGTGTCAATTGGAATCATGAGCTTGTAGTTTGCCCTGTATTTGCTTACAGAACCTTTTCATCAGTGCAAGCCAGTCCAATAAATAATATGCTGAAAGATAGAAGTCTTGAGGGAATATTAACCAGATTACTTTCCCTACATAAATACACATAGACAGCACAGTTCAGAACAAGACACAGGCGCATGTAGCCCACAACACTCCCTAGTGCAGCCCAAATCAGAGGAAAATGTAGTTCCTATGTAATTTTTACTGGTGTTGTATTAATTAAAAATTAATATGCTAAGATTAAATAAAGATATAATTTAAAACATCTTGCTAATTATTTAAGAATAAATTAACATGCAATTAAATTAATACATAATAAATATGCCAGTAAATAATTAATGATAAATAATACATATTCTAACACAGAAATATCAAATCAATATGTAATTAAATATATTAGTAAACAATAACATAATATATCATTTAATTAATGCACAAACATTAGATCAATACATAATTAAATACATTAGCAATTAATACTTAAAACACCACATAATTAAATTAATGTACAATGCACAAATTAATATATGATCAAAATAGTAGCAAACAATAATAAAATAATCTCATTTAATTAATATATGAACATCAAGTTAATATACAATTAAATTATTTTTATAAATAATTGATAATCAAATAATGTATAATTAAATTAATGCATGGGTATTATATAATTAAACACATGAATGATTGATTAAAATTTAATATATAAGGATTAGAACAATATAATTAAATATCCTGGCAAATAATAATAAAATAACATCTTATTTAATCAACATATAAACATTATAAAATTAACACATAGGCACATAAGGTAAAATTCAGCACTTTCCCCCCCTCCTTTGAGGAATAGTTTTAGCAGGCTACTCATTATTAGTATCCAAATAGTTTAACCTTGTCAGTTCTTCTTATTTTGTATCTAGACTCTTTTCCCAGCATTAGTACTCTAACCCCATTATATCTCACCTTGGCAACTGCAGTAGTCTCAGCTGGTCAAGCAGTTGAGTGATCTGATGGTGATCTTGGGAAGCTCTGAGTTCAAATCCAACCTCAGACACTTCCTAGCTATGTGACCCTGGACAAGTCACTGTTTTCCTCATTTTCCTCATCTGTAAATGAGCTGGGAAAAGGAAAGACAAACAACTATAGTGTTTCTGCCAAGAAAACCCCAAATGAGGTTATGAAGGGTCTAATAGGACTCAAACAATTATTTCTCCTCTCTCCAGTTAACCCTTAGTCATAAAGCTGACCATGTCTTCAAAGAAAGAATAAGACCCAACTCCCTCTGAGATCAGGGATTTTTTTTTCCTTTTGTCTATGAACTCCCATAGCCCAGCACAGGGTCTGGCTCAGGATAAGCACAATGAAGCTTGGATTGGAAGAACCTGAGATGGCCCAGAAGGTCCTTTCTGATTCTAGAACTATGATCCAAAGCCTCTGAGGTGGGAAGAGGGGACAGGTCTGTTCTAGCTCAAGAGCCCAACTGATGAACATCTGGATTCACACTGAGTCTAAACCAAGTGGAGGAGAAGGAGGAAATACTGATTGCTCTACATAGGGATTCTTTGCTTTACCACGGGGGTGTTTTATTTAAAAAACCCCAGCATCTTTGTCTCTTTTCAGAAGAGGCCCAGCCCAAATTGGCCAAAATTCTGTTTATTTTCCACCTTTCAGGAACCTGACTCTTGAAAAAGAAGTCGGCACGTGCCCATTTCCTTAGAATTCTGTGTTTTTTTATTATTATCTTCCACCCCCCATCTATTTCCACTTCCACCCCCCAAGGTACAGGCTCACTTCTTCAGAATGTGGTCACCTGTGAAGTGTGACTCACAGCTTTTCCTGTAGACAGCGAGAACATGGGCCTTGGGTGCCATTTAACAGCATCATTCCCACCCACCCTTCCTCCTGGCCCTGGGGATTTTTGATTGGACTGCAGAATCAGGTCCTTTGCTTACAGCCAGGCAAACCACAAGGGCAGGCTGGGGCTTCCTGTTGCCAGGTCTCTATAAAGCCCCTTGCTTCCAAAATAAGAGAACAAGAGAAACTCCTCAAACCTCTGAGTTCTGGGTCCCCCACACTCTCCTACCTCTTCTCTACTGTTTGACAGTGCCCTTACCCACGTGTCTGCTCTGTCTCTTTCTCTGGGTCTGTGTCTGTGTCTGTGTCTGTCTCTCTCTCTGTGTTTCCGTCTCTGTTTCTCCCTTTCTCTGTTTCTCTCTCTCTGCTTCTGTCTTTCTGTCTCTTTCTATCTCTTTTTCTCTCTCTGTCTCTGTTTCTCTGTCTCTGTCTCTCACACACAAGCTCTCTCTCTGTCCGTGTCTCTCACTCTGTCTTTCTGTCTCCCTCTGTGTCTGTCTCTGTTTCTTGCTGTCTCTCTCTGCCTCTGAGTTTCTGTCTCTCTGTGTCTATCTCTATCTCTGTGTCTTTATTTCTGTTTCTCTCTCTGCCTTGTCTTTCTCTCTCTATCTGTATCTGTTTCTGTCTCTGTCTCTCATACATACACTCTCTTTGTCTATCTCTCTCTTTCTCTCTCCCTCTCTCTGTCTCTCTGTCTCTGGGTAGCCTGGTCTAAAACTCCTTTTTCTCTCCCCCCACACCTTCCCAGGACGGCTCCCCCAGAGCTATGTCCAGGTTCCTGAGGCACTTCACTGTGGTTGGCGACGACCATTACAAATGGAATACCAGATATAAGAAATGGGACAACGAGGATGAGGAGGATGAGCAGCCACAGATGCCAACAGCACCAGCGCCAACGCCTGTGGTTCCTGGGCCTGAGAGCACCACCACCAATGTTCCAGAGGAGGTTGTCAGCCCTCCAAAGCCCCCCCCAGACTTCAGGACTATAATGAGAAAGCTCTTCAGTTCCCACAGGTTTCAGGTAGGTGCCGCCAAGAGCCGGACCAGCAGGATGGAGAGGCGAAGAGTCTAGATCTGAGAGTCAGGTTCTTGGCTAGGGGTCAGTCCCATGCCTTGTCTAGCTAAAAAGTGGAGATAGTAAAACCTGCTCTCCCTTCTCTTGTAAGACTATTGAAATTGGAAAATCAGATGTGAGCTGTGAATATTTAACAAGTTTGGAGCCTTCAAAGGTTATCACAATCATTATTATTTAAAAAGAGAAAATAAAAATGCTTCCTGTTCTGCCCACTTCCCATTTGACTCTTTAGAATCAGAATGTCAGGACTGAGAAGGGCCTTAGAACAGGGGATGTCAGGGGGGAAGGGCCTTCAAAGAGGGAATATCAGGGGAGGGAGCTTAGAACAGGGGATGTCATGGGGGGAGGGGCGCTAGAATAGGGGATGTCAGGGGGGAGGGTCCTTAGAATAGGGGATATTAGTGGGGAGGGCCCTTAGAACAGGGGATGTCTGGGCTGGGAGAAACCTTAGAACCTACAATGTTCCAATCTGAATGGACACCAGGACACTGAATATCAGAGCTGGGAGGTTCCTAGAATGAGGAAAGCTGAGACACTTAAGAGGAGTGGAGAATAGGGGGCCTTAGATGTGGGCTGGGGAGTTAATAGCCATTCAGTTGCTCCACCAGCAACCATCTCTTGTCCTCTCTAAGCCTTCCTTTTCCTTCTTTGTTTGATCCTGGCCTGTGTGTAGAAATGAGACAGGGAGCATGTCCCTGGAGCCACTCAGCATCTCTTTTGGACGATGAATGCTCTGTGAGGCTGAGGAACCCTGAAGGAGCTGTCAGGATTGATTGTTGAACAGTTATTTTTGTGACCCTGCTCATAGGCCCCGAGGTGTGCACACTGCTCGAAATAGAAATGAACTCAGTTCCCCAGATTGTGCAGATGTCATTTCCACTGTACCTGGGGGAGGGAAGCAGCCTTGTTTCTGTCACTGCCGTTGTTCATGTTTTCCTCCTCCTGGGGCCGACCAAGAATCCATTTCCAGTAAGGGATGGGTCCATCCCTCCTGTGGCTGTGACAAGCAGAGAATCACAGCATTAGCTCAGGAAGGGTAGCCCAGGCCAGCCATCTCCATCACCCCAAGTCACAGGCTCAGTGAACCAGTGGACCTGCACCTGGCCAAGGGGGATCACCCTTCGTTCCTCAAGCCTGGCCAAACTGTGGCCCATCTGCCCTGTCATAGGTGACACTGAGTGGGCCTGGAAGAGCAGGGCTGAGGAAGATGAATTAATTATGCAAATGTGGCAGAACTGGGAGGAACCTTAGAACTTAAAATATTCTAGGTTTGCAAGCTCTTTCCATACATGTTCTGGGTCAGTCATTGTATCCAGCTAGTGCTGTAGTGGGTACTCTGGGGAAAGAGAAGAGGAGGAGAAAGGAGAATTGTGCTATTTGCAGTTTAGTGGGAAAAGCTTCTGATCTGTAGACAGAGAACCTGAGTTCAGATCCCACTCCTGATGCTTATTAACTGATTGATGACATCACCAAATCTTCCTGACATCAATTCCTGATGTGTAAAAGGAAGAGGTTGAATTCAGTGGTCTATAAGAGAGATACACAGATAAAGAGAGAACGAGAAGGAAGGAAGGAAGGAGAGAGACAAAAAAGGGGGGAGAGAGAAGGTGGAGAGAATCCGAGAAAGGGAAGGAGAGAAGGAGAAAAGCAGGAAACAGAGACAGAGAAATAGAAGCAGAGAGAGCAAGCAAGCGAGTACATTTAATGTTTATTATGTGCCAGGCACTGTGCTATGTGTTAGGGATACAAATAGAAGCAAAAAAGACAGGGGCTACCCTCAAAAAGCTTTCCTTCTAATGAGGGAATAATGGGAAGCTGGAAAGAAGGCAAGGAAGACTCATGGGGGAAGTAGAAGAGTCCCAAGAAGAAGAGGACCACTCTGATTGACTTCTAAATCCCCAATTAACCATCCTATCATCTATTTTGATGTTGCTTGAAATTTTCAAAGCACTTTCTTCACAGGCATCCTGTGAGCTAGGTAGGAATCCCTATGCCCACTTTACAGATGAAGAAACTGAGGCACAAAGAGGCAAAAAGTCTTAATGCTAGCGCATTAGGGCAGGATTTGAGTACAAGCCTTTTATGATCCCAAGTCCACCACGCTTTGCTCTCCCCCATGCTGCCTCAGTTTCCTGATCAGACCCACTCTAGAATTTTAGAGGTAGAAGAGACCCCAGCTGCCATGTAATCCCAGCTGGGTCTCACTAGCCCACCCAACAAATGGCTCTCCAGCCTTGGTTTGAAGGTCTCTTGTGGGAGAGAACCCCCTGCCTCCTGAGGCATGTTGGGCTAAGACTCAAAGTTAGAGAGTTCTCCCTGACATCCAGATTCAAATGAATCCTTGCACTTGGGAGCAATGCTCCTGGTTCTGCTTCCTGGGACCAAACAGGAGAAAGAAAATGTCATATTCCTCTTCTAGGGGACAGCCTTGAGCTACTTGAATCAAATCAACCAACAAACAATTATTCTGGGCCCACTTTGTGGGATGGCCTGGGGATTCAAAGCAAAGAGAGTTATCTTTGCCTGAAGGGCAGCTCCTTTAGCTCAGCCTTGAATGGCATAAACTCAAGGCATTTCCCCAATCTTTTGCCTGGCAGCTTCCATCCTTCCTGTCCCCTGTGCTGGCCTGTAAGGTTTTGAGGCAGGGGAAGGTGGGGAACTGGAGGCAGCAAGGACATATATCATTATAGATCTTTGTTGGGAAAGGGGTACAGAGATTTGGGTAGCTGGCTGACAGTGTGCTGGGCTTGAAGTGAGGAAGCCCTGAGTTCAAATCCAGCTTCAGACGTTTCCTAGTTGTGTGAACCTGAGTGAGTCAATTCACTACTGTCTGCCTCTGTTTCCTCATCTGTGAATGGGGAGAACAGTACCTGCAAGGGTTGTTGTGAGAAGATATTTGTCAAGTGTTTGGCACATTGCTGGCACATATAGGAATGATAGAAATCCTTATTCCCTTCCCCCCAGCAAGGGACAGGCAGGCAGGATTGTGGGAAAGCTTTCTGAGGAGATATGGGCAGACAGAGGAGAGAGCCAGTGGAGAAAGAGAGAATGAAGATGTTAGAAAGAGAAGGGGTTATGGAGGGTAATTAGGGAAAGGGAGAGGGAAGAGATTGGAGCAGATTGGGACCAGATTGTGCCAGAGGGACCCCAGAAAACTTTACTGGAAGGAGGAGGACTTGGGTTTCAGTCATAGAGGCTGAAGGTGGCCTAGTCTGTCAGCTCCCAGACAGGAGAAGTGTGGCTCCTTTCTCTACAGGGCCCTGGAGGGAGTGCCCAGGTGGTATCAGCCAGACATTATGCCAACTCAGAAGCTCTCCTGCCCCAACCTCTGTTTTCTGTCTTAGGCTTTTTTAAAATCTGAAATGATTAATTCATGAAAAATTGCCAATGCAGGTAGCCTAGCTGTGCCAGACCTAAAACTATATTATAAAGGAGCAATCATCAAAACCATTTGGTAATGGCTAAAAAATAAAATAGTCAATCAGTGGAATAGGTTAGATTCACAAGACACAACAGTCAGTGACTATAGTAATATAGTGTTTGATAAACCCAAAGACCCCAGCTTTTGGGATAAGAACTGACTATTTGATAAAAACTGCTGAGAAAATTGAAAATTAGTATGGCAGAAACTAGACATTGATCCACACCTAACACTCTGTTTTAAAAACAAATGTAAAAAATTGTTTTACATGGCAGCCCTTTTTGTAGTGGCAAGAAACTGGAAACTGAATGGATGCCCATCAATTGGAAAATGGCTGAATAAGTTATGGTACATGAATGTTATGGAATATTATCATTCTATAAAATGACCAGCAGGATGATTTTAGAGAGGCCTGGAGAGACTTACATGAACTGATGCTAAATAAAATGAGTAGAACCAGGAAATCATTGTATACAGTAACAGTAAGATTATACAATGAGCAGTTCTGATGAATGTGGTTCTTTTCAACAATGAGGTGACTCGGGCCTGTTCCAATGGTCTTGTGATGGAGAGAGCCATCTGCACCCAGAGAGAGGGCTGTGGGAACTGAGTGTAGATCACAACATAGTATTTTCACTCTTTTTGTTGTTGTTTGTTTGCATTTTGTTTTCTTTCTCTTTTTTTCCTTTTTGATCTGATTTTTCTTGTGTAGCATGATAATTGTGGAAATATGTACAGAAGAATTGCATATATTTAACATATATTGTATTACTTGCTGGGGAGGAGGGGGAAGGGAGAGAAAACAATTTGGAACACAAGCTTTTGCAAGGATGAATATGGAAAATTATCTATGCATATGTTTTGAAAATAAAAAGCTTTGATAAGAAGAAAGAATAAAATGATAAAGCCCAAATCACCCAAACTGTAAAATTGAGATTGAAAATCCCCTATAAAAGGAGTCTCATTCACATAAACAAAATAACATCAAGAAAATTTTGTGTTTATCTTTGTTCCCTTCTGGTTTCTTTTCTTCCTTTGTAATTTTCCCCCTTTTGGATTGAGTTTTACTATTATTCTTTTTCATCTTTTTATCTCTAATAGGCACCTAAATGTCTGTTGATTGACTATCAATTAAAAACAAAGCTGTAATCAGTGTGTACTGATTCTGCTTCCTTCATTCTGTATTATTTCTTATCTTTCCAAAAACATTTTGTGGGGGGGAACTGTGGTTTTATTGGTTTAGAGAACTCCTAGGTGAGAAAGGTCTCTCCATTAACACTGTTGTATATCTACAACTTAGACTATTAGAGTTACCTGGGATAGTGAGGGAGTCATGTGACTTACATAGGGTCATATAGTATAAGTATATATGTGTATATTTGTCAATTGTATATACATACACATATATATATACACATATCTCTTTTTATGTGTGAATGTACATATATAGTGTGTATATATATTGTATATACACAGCATAGTATATATGTATATATATACATATACATATATATGTATATATTTCTGTGTGTGTATATGTGTGAGTATTTTACCAAAGGTCTTCATTATGTTATCTCTAAGTCTATTTTCCTTTGTATTCTTCCTATCTGCCATTTCCTATAGTGCAACAATATTTCATTATTTTAATATATGTAATTTATTAATATAGTATCTATTTTACTTATCATATTTCTTATATACTATAGAAATATATAATAATTTTATATGCATACCTATAAATGGAGGATTTACAAAGACTCTTATATACATTATCTGATTTCAGTCACACAGTAACCTAACACTATGACATAGGTTCTATAAGTTTAATAAATCCCTTTTTACAGAGCAGGAAACTGACATTCCTGGAGGTTAAGTGACTTGCCCATAGTTGCTGTCCAAGGTAGGCTTAGAATCCCAATGGCCTCTGTTAACTGAAAAAAAAAATCACCAGTCCACAAGACATACATTGCAACTGGATTTATTGCAAGATAAATGAAGATGCATGTAGAACTGCTTTACAGATTCAAGGAATTCCCAATCCAAACAGAAGAATATTTGCATATTTATGAAATTGCAACAAGGGGGGCGGAATGGCATGAGATCCCTCCCAAATTCGAATGGCATAAGAGGAGGAAAAGAACAGTAGGGATAGGGAAAAGATTAATCCCTTCCTGAAGGGAAGGAGGAAGATGAAAGAACCTCCAGTTCTTACAGGTTACAAATAAAGCAACTATAAATAACAACAGAGAAGTCTTTTTTTTTCTTTTAATGATACCCTTAATGTATAGTCCCAGGAGTGGGCTCACAGGGCCACAAAACAAGATCAATTTAGCAATTCTGATAGTACAGCAAAAGGTTGTTTTTGTGCTTTTGAAACAAGTTTGCCCCAGTTCATATTTCCCATCAGTGTTATACCATGCCTGTTTGCCCATAGTCTTGCTAATTTTATTCTTTAACTAGTTTTTCTACTGTGATAGCTGTGAGTATATCTCAAAGTTGTTTTAATTCACATTCTCTCGCTATGAAAGAGTTGGAGCTTTTTGTTTCAGGTATTTAGGAACAATTTGTGGGGTTTATCCCTTTTAGAATAGTCTGGTCATATCTTTTCAAGGGCAACTGGGTGACAGAAAGGATTGAGCATTAAGCTGGGAAATAAAAAGACCTGAGTTCAAATATGACCTTAGATACTTCCTAGATATTGTGGCCCTGGGTAGATCACTTCACCCTGTTTGCCTCAGTTTTCTCATCTGTAAAATGAGCTGGAGAAGGGAATGACAAACCATTTTAATAACTTGACTAAGAAAATCCCAAATAGGATCATGAAAAGTCAGAAACAATTGAACAACCAATTTTTTTATTTTCTTTAATATTTTTTGCAGTTACATTCAAAACATTTTTTTTACTTTTTTTTTTACTTTTTGAATTCTAGGTTCTCTCCCTTATCTTCACCCACAATTAAGAAACACCTTGTGACATGCAAAAAGTTTCCATAAAAGTCAAGTTGTGGGGAAAAATTAGATCTCCCACTTCAATGAAAATAAAAACCCTTAAGAAAAATCGAGTGTAAGAACAGAGAGAGAGAGAGAGAGAGAGAGAGAGAGAGAGAGAGAGAGAGAGAGAGAGAGAGAGAGA
>JAJPUD010001761.1:210911-229601 GCA_023553655.1 Myrmecobius fasciatus
AGAGAGAGAGAGAGAGAGAGAGAGAGAGAGAGAGAGAGAGAGAGAGAATGCTTCAATCTGTATTCAGACACAATCAATTCCTTCTCTGAATATGGATAGGATTTTTCATCTTAAGTATTTCAGAGTAGTCATGGATAATTGTATTACTGAAAATAGCAAAGTCATATTTCTTTTTTTCTTTTTTTCTTTCTTTTTTTCTTTTTTCTTTTTCTTTTTTTTTTTTTGCTTTTTGCTGAAGCAATTGGGGTTAAGTGACTTGCCCAGGTCACACAGCTAGGGAATGTTAAGTGTCTGAGACCAGATTTGAACTCAGGTCCTCCTGGCTTCAGGGCTAGTGCTCTATCCACTGTGCCACCTAGCTGCCCCACAAAGTCATATTTCATAGCTGGTCATCCCAGGACATTGCTATTACTTTGTATACAGTACATTTCACTTTGCTTGAATTCATGGAGGACTTTCCAGAATTTTTTCCCCTGAGAGCATCCTGCTCATCATTTCCCATAGAACAACATCTCATCACAAACATACACCACAGTCTTTTGAGCCATTCCCCAATTGATGGTCATTCCCTCATTTTCCATTTCTTTTGCTCTGAGAAGAGAGAAACAACCAATCATTTAACCACCAAGCTCTTATATATGGAAGAAAGTATTTATCATTTGCCATTTTTACTATAAAGAGTTTAAAGCAATTTTTCTTCTCTTCCTCCCATAGGTTATCATCATTTGCCTGGTCATTATGGATGCCTTGCTGGTGCTTGCTGAATTGATGTTAGATCTGAAAATCATCCAGCCTGACAAGGACAACTATGCTGCCAGGGTAGAGCACAGTCGGCTTATTTGTTTTTTCATAGCTCTAGCCATCTCTCTACTATCTCACTTTGTTGAGTTTCTCATCCCCAATAGTACATCCCACAGGCTTTCCAATGCACTTTGGTACTTGACTAGGGCTTTCTTATAAAGGGCTAGCCTAGGAAGACCCAAGTTCAAATCCACCTTTGATGCTTACTAGCTGTGTGACAGTGGACAAATCACCTAAGGTGCCTGAATATCAGTTTCCTCATCTTTACTGAAATTGGACTAGATGGAGTATGAGGCCCTTTTAGTTTTGTAAGGCTGTAACTTTTAACTTCTCAGTTCCCCCAGGCAATTATCTAGGACTTGGGTGAGGGGGTTTTTGACCCAGGACAATAGTCAATATAGAGGGAAAGCTTAGGACCCACCCAGTCTAGGGGGTCAGCCACAACGGTAGCCTGAATGAGGAGCTGTCAGCCAAATAAGAGGAGTCAGGAGACAGCAGTGTCAGAAGAGAAGCTTTGAGGAGGTGATCAACCATGTCATCTGCCAAGGAACCAGGAAGGGTCAGGACTGAGAAAAGGCCGTTTGATTGGACAGTGAAGAGATCAGTGGTGATGTGGGAGAGAGCAGTTTCAGTTCAATGATGGTGTCAGAAGCCAGAATGCAGAAGGATAGAGAGGCCTAGTGAAGCCACAGATTGGAGGTGACTTTCTCAAGAAATGTAGATGACGAAAGGAGGTAGCATGGAACAAGCGAATGTTTTTCTGAATCTAAGAGCAAGCACAGGAACAGTAGTGCCTGACAGTCTGGTGGAGGAGATGGGAGAGGATGGGATTGAGATAGGTATAGAGGGATCGACCCTGGTGAGAAGAAAGGCCATCTTCATTTGACATCAGGGAAGAAGAGGAGATAAAAGAGGAAGATATCTAAAATATTGGAGATGAGGAAGAGGAAAGAAGATGGAGCTCTCCATTAAACATCTCATTTTATTTTCCATGAAATGTGGGGCAAGGTCTTAGGCTAATAGTGTTAGGGATAGGAGTTTAGAAGATTAAGGAGATTCTCAGGTTTTTTTTCTTTCTAGATCTGATTTTTCTTGTGCAGCAAGATAACTATAAATTTGTATACATATATTGGATTTATCATATATTTTAATATATTTAACATGTATTGGGACTACCTGCCATCTAGGGGAGGGGGTGGGGGGAAGGAGGGAAAAATTTGGAACAGAAAGTTTTGCAAGGGTCAATGTTGAAAAATTACCCATGCATGTTTTGTAAATAAAAAAGCATTAATTAAAAAGAAGATGATTAAGGAGAGACAGAAATGCTTGGAACAGCCACAGTGGAGGCAGGGATAGTGAATCCAATTGGACTCATGGATTGTTTGTCTTGTTGCATGTAAAGCCTTGTTGAGATGAAATAGCATCACTTTGTAGCTGGTGCAATCAGTCAGGTTTTGTAATTTCTTCCAGCTTGGTTCAATGAAGGAGGTGACTGGTAGGAGCTTTCCAGGGTTCAAATTTGACAAGCTTGGTAATGATAATCAACTGCACAGAGGGGAAAGGGAATTATGTTGGAAGATAGGGTAGAGTTGAGTGGATTCACCAAGAGATTGAGATATGGTGGCCAGTCGGTGCAAGGAAATAACTGAGAGGTCAAGAAAATGGAGGTCACAATGAGGTTAAAAAACTGATTTGAAGGTTGTAAAGCAGAGGGAAAGATGGAATGATGAGATTATCACCAGATTGAGGAATGTCAGAGATTGTGAAAATGGAAATGGAAGATTTGGGCATGATGACAAGAACAAAGGGGTGAGCGTCTCTCTGAGTGGCTGAGGTGGAGTGGAGGAGAAAGTCATGGGAACTGAGTAAATTCAGGAATAAGGAAGGTAGGTGTTTAGTCATAAGCACCTACCCTCCTGTGCTGGTGGGAGATAGCAAAGAGAAAAAAATTTTGAGCCAGGCACTCAACATATTGAAGAAAGAGAATGCCCTGAGGGGGGTGGGGATGGGGTCTCTATAGCTAACAACCACCAGGATTTTCTGTTCGAGTGACAAATTTGGCTAGCATGAATCTCAAGGTCAAGTTCAAGGGAGAATTTGAAAGCAGTAAAGGGGGAAAAGAAGTATTCTGACTTCCCCAATACAAACAGGTTGTTGGGAGAGGAGAGGATATAAAGAAAGTGTATCCAGTATTAGAAACTGCTTGCCTCAGTTTCCTCATCTGTAAAATGAGGAAAAGAACAGCACCCACCTTTCAGAGTAAATCACAGGATAAAATGGGATCTTTGTAAAGTGCTTCACAAACCTTAAAGCAGTATATAAGTGCTAGCTGTTAGCAATTTAAGTGATCAGTGTACCATATAAGTTTTGCCTCCAAAGTTCCAGTTTCTTACCTCATAATTCCCATTAGATTCCCATCCACCATATTGGATTGGCGTATCAGCCTATTTTTCTTTATTCAACAAACATTTTTAAAGTTTCTATTGTGTATGTAACAAATGTAGTAGAGACAGAACCATCCTTAAACTCAGGAAGAATGAGTTCAAGTCCTACTCTTGACACATCCTGGCTGTGTGACCACGGCCAGGTCCTTTAACCTCTCAGTGCTCTGGGATATTTCCTGAGTTTTTCATTTACAAAAAAGATGCCAGCCTGCATTGGTAAAGGGAGTCTCTCCACCTGAGAGTTCCCTGTAACAGTGAGATCCCAGATGCAAGTTTTCTTTCTTTCTTCTGTGTGCAGGGCACTGGGGACAGAAAGACAGAAATAAAACAATCCTTGACCTCAAGCAGTTCCTTCTCTGTTCTTTATTCATGTTCTACTATTTTTTAGAGAGTGCCTGTCCTCAATAGATCATAGAACTAGAGCCAGAAGAGACCCATCCAATAAATCAAGCCTTTCTATTAGGGATTACTGTGTGCCTGTGAGACACAGAGAGGCAAACGTGGTCCCTGCTCTCAAGAAGTTCCCAATCCAATGGGGGAGGCATGTGCATGCATCTTTACAACTCAGCTAGTCCAACCCTCACTCCTCACCCATCTGTTTTACAGATTAGGAGATGGAGGTCCAGGCAGGGGGGAGGGATTTGCTCAAGATCACACAACTAACAAGCATCAGGGACTGGATTTAAATTGAGGTTCTCTGATGACTATCACACCATCACTATCCCTCCTATGTCTATTGCTGTTACTACTCCTACTGTGATTGTTGCTACTATTGCTACTGTTACTGTTGAAGTTGCTACCATTACAATTACAGTTACTGTTTTACCTCTGTCATCACTACTGCTAGTATTCCTGTTGGTACTAATTTTGCTTCTACTGTTATTACACTACCATCACCATCACTACTATTAGTAAACTACTATTGCTATCATTAGTACTATTGGTACTACTATTATACTACCACTACTAATATTATCACTATTATTACTAATATTATAACTACTATCACCATGAGTACTACTACTATCTCCACTGGTATTATTGCTGTTGTTACTACTACTACTGCTACTACTACTGCTACTACTACTACTACTACTACTACTACTACTACTACAGTTCCATACTGTCTTGAATAGAAAGGAAATTTTTATTTACAGTTGGCAATCCAACCAGCATAGGCAGAAGCACAAGAATTAATAACTTTGTGGAATAAAACTGAGAATTCTGAACTTGATCATCTAAGTAGTAAGAAGATACAGAGTGAGAGATCAAGATAGGCAGAGGATGGAGGAGGGGGTTTCCTAGAGGAAGTAGATAGTGTACCATTTCTTAAGGGAGGTGATGGATGTCAAAAGAAGGTGGGACTTGTGCTTAGAGGAAGCCTTAAAATAACATTGGGTATTCCTTTGAACATTTATCTTGAAGTGAGAGTCTCTCTGAAAATGCACAGAGTATAAGAATTCATTTTATCAACAGAAAGAAGCAGATAAAGAACTTTCCCAATGATCATGGAGGTTGTTGAGTAGAATCTTTGTAGTCAAGGAGCATTAACAGAAAATCCATCACTAGTTAAAGGCTGGATCATGTTTTAAAGCAAGAGGAGAATTATCCCCAGTGTCCCTCCTCTCCTGCCTCAAAATGGTGGGACACTGACCTAGGGCTTTTGAAAACACGTCTGTCTGACTTTTGAGACCAGCCTAGCTAATTTCTCTTTAAAATTTCTTTGACAGCTTTTTTACATCCCCTTTATTTCCAAACATATCACTTCTCACTCAGCCAACCATCATTTTTAAGAAATAATTTTAAAAGAAAAAGAGGGGCAACTAGTTCAACAAAACTAACCAATATATGTCATATATGATAGTATATGCACCTCAATAAATAAAATAGTATGTGTATTACACTCATAATCTCTCACCTCTGCAAAAAAGATAGATCATTTTTTTCTCCTCCTCTCCAGGGACTAAGCTTGTTCTTATAATTAAAGGCTGCTCAATCTAAGTTGTTGTTTTAATTTTCCATACTGTTGGCCTTTCTTTGCATCTCTCATGTTTAGCACATTGTCTGGCACATACTAGGTGTTCAATTAATGCCTGATAACACATCCCAATGCTGTAGTCATTTTGTATGCTGTTTTCTTTAAATTCTTCATATTTTAGGCATAGTAATATCCTATTACATTTATGTAGGGAAATTTGGTCAATCATTCCCCCAACAATGCTAGCTAATTTCAGAGAGGCTTATCACCAGGCTGTCCACAGGATAATGAATTTTTCCACCATAGCAACTCAAAGGCAATCTGCTAAATTGTTTTGAATAATAATAATTAATAACAGTATTTGACCCTTTAAAAGTGACCAATCATCTCATCTATATCATCTCATTTGATTTTCATGATTCTGTAAGATAGTCAATCAAGATTTCCCAAATGGCTACTCATTTATGGGCACTGTGCTAAATTCTAGGGATTAAAAACAAAAGGCAAAAAACAAAAATGTCTACCTTAGAGAGCCTACAATTTAATGGGGATGATGACAAGCAAACAAATATGCAAAAACAAGCACTGTACTTGATAAACGAGAAATAAAGAGAAGGAAGACACTAGAATGAAAAGAGTTATGAAAGGCTTCCTCTAGATCAGATTCTAGTTGGGACTTGAAACAGTCATAGGAGAGGAGGGAGACCAGTGATGATGATGTGATCCTCAGAATAGGTAGAATTTAACTATTGGCTCCCTGCTTTTCTTCTAGGTGTTTCACTATCTCAGCATTGCCATCCTGACCTTCTTCATGATAGAAATTGCATTAAAATTATATGTCTTCCAAAAGGAATTCTTCTACCATAAATTTGAGATTCTGGATGCTGTTATTGTGATTATCTCCTTTGTGCTGGACATTGTCCTTCTGTTCCAAGAGCATGCCTTTGAAGCTCTCGGCTTATTGATCCTTCTCCGACTTTGGCGGGTGGCCAGGATTATCAACGGTAAGTCTCAGTAGTGGCAGATCTTCTATGAACTGTTGGCTGAGCAGACTGCTCTGAAAATGGAAGAGGTAAGGTGGTACCAATTCTGCAAAGCACTAGATGTTCTTTTATTTCAATCTAACAGGCATTGAGCCTGTGCTGACTTTAGGCTACACCTTGCTTGGTGGTAGGAAGACAAAGACCAAACAAGTGTCTGTCACAGGAAACTAGTCTTTCTTTCTTTCTTTCTTTCTTTTTTTAAAATCAATTTATTGATGCTTTTTATTTTTACAATACTATCATTTCAAGTTCATAGTATAGTACCTAGAATGTTAGTTAGAAAATCCCAAATTCAAATGTTACCTCATATACTTAATAACTCTGTGAATTTGGGAAAATCACTAATCTTTGCCTGCTTCACTTTCCTCAGCAGTAAAATGGGGATAATAATAGCATCTACCTCCCTGAGTTGTGAAGATAAAAAGGGATAATATTTGTGAAGAGCTTTGCAAATATTAAAGCAGAATATATGCTAGCAATTATTATTTTTATCATAATGATTATAATTTATTTTATGGATATTTTTATTCATATACAGAAAATTAAAAATAACCATTTATTATACAACATGTTCTTCCCCTATACTTCCTTATTTCATTGTTGAGAAGATATATTTCATTTTTTATTTTCCAGGACCAAGATTGTTTATTACTATTAATCACAATTCTACTTCTTTTTGCTTTACATTACCCCCTTTTATTCATACCATCTGTTGTTCAGTTTATTTCACTCTGCATCAGTTCACTGAAGTCTTCTGGCACTTCTCTGAATTCCTCAGGGTGGGGTGAGGGTGAGGATAAAGTATGTGTTCCTTCTCCCTCCTCTTCCCCTCTGGTAATTCTTCCATTGTGGTCTCTTCTGCATCCAAATGAGATGGAAAGATTGAGTGTCCTACTGTGGCTTCTTCTATGGGATCATGTTGGTATTATAATATCCACTTTGGTGGGAAATATGACTTCCCCTCGTACTTAGAAGGCAGGAAGTTCTGATTCCTTCTAAAGCTAATGCTTTTGTACTTTGATGTTTACATGTTCTCATTAATGTAGCACTCACTCTCCTGATAGAAATTATAGTTCCATGCCTTCTAAACCTAAACCTACTAAACCTAAATCCTTATTGATGTCATTCCACCCAACTGGTCTACTTGCTTTTCCTTGACATACATTTCATTCATCATTCTGTGCCTTTACCAAGACTGTCCTATATTCCTGGAAGCCATTTTCTCATGGCTTCCACCTCTTAGAACTCTTAAAATTTACAGCTTTCTTTAAGACTTCAAGTCAAATGGCACCCTCCCAAAGACAGCCTTCCCTATGGTCCCTAGTTTTTACTCCTTTCTCCCTCATTCAGACTATCAAACAGCATTTACTGAGCACTACATCTGTGAAAGGAACTCTGCTAAGTGCTGAGGATTCAAAAAGATGAGAGGAATGATGGCTGCCCTCAAGAAGTAGGTATTCTATTGGGAGACATAACATTAACACATGTAAATACATACAAAATCGATATAAGAAAGATATAGAGAAATCAACCTCCTCAAACTATCAAACTATCTATAATTTATCCATTTAAATATTGTCTCTTCACTACATCCCATTCTCCACCCCCCCCCCAAACAGGATATATGCTCTTTGAGGGCAGTGACTGTTTTTTGCTTTTGTTTTTTAATCTCTAACACACTTAGTTGAATTGACTTGAATTTTAGGTAACAAAATGATCTTTCTCTGGATCTTGCAATATAACAACAATAATCACAGTTATACAATATATTAAGATATGCAAACCCTTTACATACATTATTTCATTTGATCCTCACAACCACCAGGTGAGTTCAGTGCTGTTGTTATCCCCAATTAACATACGAGCAAACTGAGGTAGGGAGAAATTAAGTGATTTGCCCAGGGCAACCCAGCTAGCAACTGTCTAAGGCCACATTTGAATCCTGACTCCAGTCCCACAATGCAGTACTTGGGTGAGCTATCTGTTATCACTCCTTTTGGTTATATGACTAGTCTGTCCTTTTTATCCATATGGGTCTTTGAGTATGTCTTACACATCACTTCTTGCACATGAATCTTTTCTGGTAACATACTGCAGTCTGTGTTACCCATTTGTCTCCAGGTCTTCATAATTTCCATACTTCAGAGGATATGGTCTTTCATGATTCCTAAAATATCACTGGAAGAATACTAATGTTAACTATGTAATTGCTTATGTAAATGAGAACAGCTCCATAGCATTTTCTCTTCTACCTGATCAAATAGCTTCCTTACCTCCTTGACCTAGGTCAGGATTCACCCCTTGTAAGATTCCACTGGACAAGAAGGCTTTTTCTGGAAGAATTCCTTTTCTCCATTGATTTGATGAATTTAGCACTGCACAGCCTGGAAACTGAGACTTATGTGGGTTAGGAATACTGGGGATAACTTTCAGACTGTTTTGAAGGGAAAAGAGTCGAGTGTCAATTTGATCTTTGTGTAAGGGAGGCTTGTTCTGCTCCATTTGGGCCCCTTGATATCCTCACAGAATCTCATTTCAGTGGCACCTTAGAAGGAACCCATACCTGAATCTCTTAGTTATTCAAAACAGGTCATCGAAATAAATGGGAAGATTTGATTATTCTTGGGTTAAAGTTAATATCCATAAGTTCTGATATTGGGGAGG
The DNA here is from genome assembly GCA_023553655.1 of Myrmecobius fasciatus. Lineage (NCBI taxonomy): Eukaryota > Metazoa > Chordata > Mammalia > Dasyuromorphia > Myrmecobiidae > Myrmecobius > Myrmecobius fasciatus. The sequence goes on from JAJPUD010001761.1 coordinate 219,842, forward strand.
GGAGGGAGGATAAAAAAGAGGCATTTTCCCCCAAAATCTTTGACCTCCCTCTATTAAAGTAGATTGGAGTCTATTTTTGCAACCTAAGGTCTTGCCTGGGCAGTAAGAGATTAAGTGGTCTGGCCAGGGTCATAGGTTAGGGTTTATCTGAAGTAGGACCTAAATTCAGGTCTTCCTGGCCCTACAGCCAGCTCTGTCTTGTTGCCTTTCATTTGGTAATTAACCATAAGTAAATAACAAAAAGCTTATGTAAAATATTTTTAAAAATCATAGAATCTCAGAGATACCAAAGAGGTCAACTAATAAAACTCATACCTGAAAAAAAAAACACCACACTATTACACAGTCAGTAAATGGTATTTTGAAGATTTCTAGAAAGGGAGAATGATTACTGACCCAATCATCCCATTCCACTTTTAGACAGAAGAAAGTTAGGGAGTTTTTCACATCAACTCTGAATTTTCTCCTGTAGAAGAATTAACGCAGCTCTCTGAATTTTTCATGGTTTAGCTAAAGCATTTTTATTATTTGTGTCCACAAGGGAAAAAACTGGACATTGGACACCAGCCAAAGTGTCACAGCCATGTTCTCTGACCATGTGGAATATGACTTCCTGAATTATGGTCTTACAACTGGACTAGGAAAACACTTTATAGTGGAGGTGGTACAGAGGTAAAACAGGAATGGGAGGGTAGTAGTGCAATTCCAGGAGAGGGAAGTATAGAGGAGATTGAACTAAGCATGACACATTTCCCCAAAGCTTTTTCATACTGATAATGCCTCGTACACTCATGGGGCTTTGCAGTGATGCTATGCTTCCTAGGTGACCGACAAATAAGCTACAGCCTTGCTTTCACTCTTTGCAGCGCCCACCCTCTGCTCTTGGTTCTACCTGTGAGGGCCAAGCAGAACAAATCAATTCAAATCTCTTTTTGAAACTGACAGTCCAACTGCTGGAAGATTATTTCCATGTCTCTTCATGTCATCTTTTCTCCAGGCTAAAGAGCTACAGTTCCCTCATCTGATCTTCATATAACCTGATCAGAAGCTTCTGCTTTCCTGATTCTTTCTGTTAGCCATCCCTCATAGTTTGGTGTCCTCTGAAGATTCTATGGGCATGCCATCCAACAACTGTTTCCAAGGAACTGCTAAAAACATGGAGCAGCACAGGGCCAAGCATAGATCCCTGGGGAGTTGCCCTGGAAACCACCTTCCAAGTGGGGGTCAAACTTTCAACATCTGCTACCCCTTCAGAAATCCAGACCTATTTGTCTGACATGACCTGCTCTTGACAAACCTGGCCTTTTGTAATCACTGTATTTTCTCTGTAGTCAACAGCTATCCCTTCAATAATGAATCCTGAATTATTGTCAGCAAAATCAAAATCAAGCTTGGACTAACTATAGATTTCAGAATTCCTTTCCACTTTTTTTTAAATAGGGACATTTGCTTTTTCTTGGTCCTAAAAATACCTCTCCATGTCTTTTTTGATTTTTCAAAATCACTCACAAGTGGTTCCAAAATCACATCTGCCTTTTCTTTGACTGTCCTTCAATGTAGTTCATCTGGTCTTGATCAGCTGAACACATCCACTTACCAAGTGATCCTAAACTATCTTCCTAATTGACATTGCTGTGTCACTAGGTGGCAGAGCAAATAATGCCCAGCTTGGAATCAAAGACTCATTTTCTGGAGTTCAAACCCAGCCTCAGACATTTACTAACTGTGCAACCCTGGCAAGTCACTTCCCCCCATTTGCCTTAGTTTCCTTATCTATAAAATGAGCTGGAGAAGGAAATGGCCAACCACTCCAGTATCTTTATGAAGAAAATCCCAAATGGGGTCACCAAGTGTCGACATGACTGAAATGATTGGACAACAACAACAAATGACCTTTGTTATCAATGTCCTATTAGTCATTTTAACCTTTTTTCCTGACCTATGCAAAGGTCATTCTTCTTGATGGAGAAGAGAGAAAACACCACCTTCTTTTTGTTCTCATCCACCTCCCAAACAACAGTCCTGTCCCATTTTTTATTCTTTTTTCCCCAAATCTAAAAAAATTAATAAAACCTGTTTTCAGGCTTCCTTGGTATCCTCAGTTCATTCTGAAAGTGAGAACTTCTGATGATTGTTATAGGACCAGTAAAACATCCTTATATGCATCCTATTTTCTTACCCTTCCATCTTCTGTCTTCTGAAAATGAAAGAGCTAGCTTTGTGATTTAATATCAGGCTATTCAACAGCTCCTTTTTGCCTTCCTCACTAAGATGTTTTCTTTTGGTTCTTCAAAATTTCGTTCAGAACTTCCTGTTCCTCCAGGGCTGACTTCCCCTATAGAAGATGGGATCCTACTTATGCTTTCTCTATACAATATAGAATCTGTTCTCACTAAATCTAGGCTCTATGCCAGACTTTTTTTTTTTTTTTTGCTGAGGCAATTGAGGTTAAGTGACTTGCCCAGGGTCACACAGCTAGGGCATGTTAAGTTTCTGAGACCAAATTTGAACTCAGGTCATCCTGACTTCAGGGCTGGTGCTCTACCCACTGCGCCACCTAGCTGCCTATGCCAGACTATTCTTGCATTTTCTCCTGTTACACATTTTTAAATAATATATTTAATTTTCAAAATATATGCAGATAGTTTTCAACATTGATCTTTGCAAAATCTTGTGTTCCAAATTTTTCTCCCACTTCTCCTAGATAGCAAATAATCCAATATACATTAAGCACGTGTCACACACTCAAGATGGAGTGGGTATTTCCTCCAAAACTCCTTTTCATTTTTGTACTAGCAACCACTTCCTTGTCTTCTCTAGTTGCACTCATTTTGAGATCCTTTGACTTCACTATGCTCCTGTGCCAGGTACCTACTTTTAGCTTTCTTTTGTGTGTTGTCTTACCTCAATGTACCAAAAGCTCCTTGAGGAAAGACATTATCTTTCATTTTAGTATTTGTATCCCTAGCACTTAGCACAAGGCTTGGCATATAGTAGGTACTTAATATTGCCTATTAACTTGTTTTGTTAGTGAAAATCAATTGCAGAACAGAAGTCTTCACTAATTCTCTTATCTTTTAAAGAAATGGTCACCTATTTAAGGAAAGAAACTAACTGCGGTACTTTGGAGAGAGGGTACAAGTCAGCAGGGTATGAAGAAGGAAGTCTCCCATCAGTACATACCTCCTTACTAGGCTTGTGATGTTTCCCAACTACTCCACTATTTCCTCTTTCTGTCCAGGTGGTCTGTAGTATAGACTGAAGAAAAGATTTTTTTTCCATCATTCAACATTCACCCAAAAGCTTTCTACCATATTTTCCCTGGATTTCCTCAGGAATCTAAATATTTTTAAGACAGGATGTAATGCACTCTTATTCCCTTTATCTTTTGAATAATGTCTTTTGAACAAGGCATATCTTGTTCCTTTTAAGTAAACCTTTATTTAACCTTTTCAAAACCCTATTCCAGTCATTGGGCTCACTCCACCAACTGCCAGTGATATCCCACAGCCTAAAAGGGCAAATGTGCCTCTTTCTGTTGGCTGTCATTCCCCTTGTTATTCAAACCATGCATGTGTCTAGATAGGTCTTTCTTAAATTTTCATTCCTCATCTTCTGCACTACAGCTACTCTATGTGGTGAATGTGTCATAGTTTACCCCTTTCCCCTTCCTTGTCAGCTTAAAGCTCTCTGGATTCCATTTTTATTATCCTTTTCATTTTCAACTTGAAACAAGCTAAGTTCTCCACTACATTCTCTCTCTATATATTCCTCACATATAAATTGTGAACATAAATGCTTTGTTAAGAACCCTATAAAGAGCCTCTCTTTATCATCATATTTTTCTTTCAAGTATAAAGTATAAATTACTGAGTTTTACCCCTTGGAACCAAGATTGATCACTGCATTTATTCTGGCTTTAGATGCATTTTTTCTCCTGGGAGGGCATCCTATACATAGACAATTTAGGAGAGATAAAAAGTAAATATGAAGCGATTTTGGGGAACATAACAAGTGAGGGAAGCAGGAAAGGCCTCTTGAAGGAGATAACGCTTCCATTGGGGAGTTGTGACTTTCCAGAGGCAATGATGAGAGAGAGGATTCCAGACATGAGTGACAGCTTGTATGAGTGAAGGAAGTGGGAGACTGGGACTCCCACTGGGACTGGAAAGAGCATATAGTCTTTGGCTGCAGTCTATAGAGTCTGTGGGACAGCAAGTAAATAACAGGAGACTTTGTGTTTTATTTTGGGGACAACAGGAAATCTCTAAGAGACAATGAAGGTTTGCTGAATAGAGAAGTGATATGGGTAGCCCTGTGCTATGGGAAGGACTGTTTGGCAGCTGTTGGAGGCTGGGCTGCAAATGGGAGAGAATGGCTAGAGGGAGGCCAATTGGGTGGCTGTTGTCCAGACAAGAGGTGATAGAGGCCTGGGTGAGCATGGATATATTGTGGAGTGAAGGGCATTGATGGAAGAAATGCAGAAGAAATAGAACCAAGATGGAAAATGATGGCTGTGGGGGTTGGCAAAAGTGAAAGACTAATTTCCACTGGTAAATTGTGTCTGGGTGAGTAGGACACTGGTGCCTCTGGCACAAAAAAGAAACTAGAGGAGGAGGGGTGGGCTTAGGGGAAAAGAGAATGAGTTTTGTTAAAGCCATTTTGACTTTGAAATGTCCAAGTGAAGATTATAGGATCAGAAATTCAGACCTGGAAATAACTTTAGAAGCCACTGAGCACGTCCCTCATTTTATACAGGCTGACAGAGATTCAGTGACTTTTCAATCTCATCCACAAGTCGTGTCAATAAGCAGTTATTAAGCATGATGCCAGGCACTGTGCTGAGCACAAGGGTTACATAGTTAATAAGTGTGGGGAAGATGTATACCCAAGTCTTCATGACACCAGACCTAATGCTCTCAATAAGATGGACATCCAATAGATGAGGAAATAAAGCTTAGGGGAGGAGAGCTAAATATGTAGATTGTGAAGTCATTTGCATACAGATAGTCCATAGAGCTGAGATCACTATAATATAGAAAAGAGGAAAAAGTCCAAGATGAAACCCTTGAATGTACTCATGTGATTTGAGTTGTACATAACTGATGATCCTGCAAAGGAAACTGAGAATTGATCAGAAAAATAGAATGAAAATGACAGATGTGTCCCAAACACCAAAGGAGAAGATGGCCTTCCAGATAGGAAGAATATCAATAACTAGGTAGGAAAAAAAAAAAAAACTTCCAAATCACTAAAAGCTAGAAAAGAAAAATTATAGCATTGCTGAGGTTCCACCTCACACACAAGATTGGCAAATTTGACTTAAAAATGACAAAAGCTGACAAGGATATGGGGAAAAGTACATTAATACATCATTAGTGGAATTGTGAACTGATCCCAGACATTCTGGAAATCAGTGACAATGGTGCTCCTTCCTGCCCACAATTGTGTATATTACTGACAGTGTGTATACCTCCAAAGAGATCAAAGATGAAAATGTCCCATATGTACAAAATTATTTGTACTAGGTTTTTTTTTTCTTTTTTTTTTCCCCAATGCAGGCAAGAAACTGGAAACAAAGCTTGGGGCATGGAGAGGTTGCCCATAAATTGGGAAATAGATGGAATGACTATAGTATGTGATTGTAATGAAATATATTGTTCTGTAAGAAATAGTGAAGCAGGGGCAGCTAGGTGGAGCATTGGTTAGAGCACCAGCCCTGAAGTCAGGAGGACCTGAGTTCAAATCTGGTCTCAGACACTTCCTAGCTGTGTGACCCTGGGCAAGTCACTTAACCCCAACTGCCTCAGCAAAAAAGCAAAAAAAAAAAAAAAGAAATAGTGAAGCAGATGGTTTCAGAGAAACTTGGGAAGTCTTGTATGAACTGATGTAGACCAAAGTGAGAACAAGAATACTACTTAACATGAACATTATAAACACAAAATTTTAATTTAAGAAGTCTGGTCAATGAAATGACCAGCTCTAATTGGCTAACTTCATAAAACTGGTCCTTACTAAATTCCCATAATTCCAGAGGAACCAGGATAAATCATGCTACCCATTCCCTTACAAAAAAATGATGGATTCATGATACAGGTTGAGATATTTTTTGGACATGCTCAATGTAGAAATCTGTTTTAGCCAACTATGCCTATGTACTACAAGGTTTTTGATTTTCTTTTTTTTTTTCCAAATCCAATGGACCTGGGGAGATAGGAAGGACAGAAAACATTCTTTTTCATAAAAAAGAAATTTAATAAAAAAAAAACCTTAAAATTCCTTGATTCTTGACTTTGAGAAATTAAGGATAAAAACCAAGAAAAAGTTGCTAGATTTAGCATATAACCGATAACTGATTACCTTGGAGAAAGCAGTTTTAGGTGAGTGGGGAAGATAGAATCCAAACTGCAAGAGAGTGAATGAAAAACGGAGGTGAAAAAATAGAAGCCTCTTATAGAAAGGTTTTCTAAGAGCTTGGTTGTGAAATGGAGGAGACACAAAGGATGAGAGTGTTTCAGGGAATAGTGAAGGTTTTTTTTTTGTTTGTTTGTTTGTTTTTTTAAAGACAGGAAGATGTGGGCATGTTTGTTGGCAGTATGGAAGGAGCCCATTTGTAACAGACTGAAAATTAGGGAGAGGGAATGATAGAAGGGACAGGCTCCTAGAAACTGGAAGAGAAAGAGAGGCACAAATAGAGACATTGATATTGCAAGAATCACCTTCTCTCTGAGACTGGAGCAAAGGAAGGGAGGAGGGAATGATGCTGACATAACTTACAGCATGGAATAAGGGAAGAGAAGCAGCTTGTGGCAGCCTCAGGTTTTTCAGGGAAGCTGCTGAGGAAGGGGCAGAGAATCAGCATGAGTAGCTTGAAGAACAGCTGCTATGGGGAATATAATTAGGGTCTGTTGTGAAAAGTAGAATTGGTCAATGCAGCACTGAGATCCCTGCTGAAATCAGACCACAACTTGTAGTGTACCCAGTCAGCACAAGTATATGGCTTCCTCCAATGGATTTTTGCAATCTAAAACTAGGAGTGTGTTTTTTTGTTTTTTTTTTTTCTGGTGAGAGGTTAGGTAGTTAGCCCCAAGATCACGCAGGTAGGAAGTGCTTGAGCCAGGATGTGCACTCAGGTCTATTCTGACTCCAAGTCCTGCACACTATTACACAGCCAGTTGAATTTTTTGTTGCTGAAGAACCAATCTTTCTGATTTCCTTTAAATATCTGTCCTGGAGTTAGATCAGGTGTGAAATTTGTTTCAACCAAGTTGTTTTCCAGAATCACTGGGCCAATAATAGTATATTGTTTGTGCCGGTCTTCCCACAGCCTAATAGCTCTTTCATTATCATCACCTTTGTCAGCTTGATGTGTGAGATGACAACTCAGGTGTTTTGACATTTCCCTTATTTGGCCCATTTTTTTCCCACATGAATGTTGTCGCTTTTATTTTTTATTTTTTGAAAGTTTCTTGGTCATATTCTTTGACCATCTCTTGTGAAATATATTTTCTTATATTGGTGTTGATTTCTTGTATATAGTCTGTCATCAGAGATGTTGAGTGCAAAGATATTCTCAAAGGAATGGCATCTTCTCGTACTCAAAATAGCATTGATATAATTTATGCAAGAAATTCTAAAATCTTACACAGTCAAAATTGTCTTACATTGTTCTTGGTGATCTGTCCTATCACCCCAGTTTGATCTTGAATTCTCTCAGTTACCTGAGTTGTGAAAGGTACTTACTCTGTACTGCTCTCAATTTTTGTTATCATTTATGCTTTTATATTTAAGTCATTCACTTGGAGTTTGCTGTGGCATATAATGTAATCTATTTGTTTATAAACTTATTTTCTGCCAAACAGCTCTCCAGATTTCCCAGCAGTTGGGTAAAAAGTAATACTTTCTCCCATTGTGTTTACATTCTTGGGTTGAAGAAACATTAGGCTACTGTGTTCATGTGCTCTGAGGCCTTGCTTGCTTGATCCATTAATATAATTTCACAAGCTCTGTTACAATTCAAGAAACGGGATGAAGTCAAAGTGGAGACTAAAAACGTTCTTGGAGAAGTTTCACCTGGCCAGCTCAAAAGTTCAAACTGGACACTCTTAAGTTTCAGTTCCTCTAAGTAATGATGAATGAGTGGCAAAAATGAAACTCCCAAACAAATACATTATGTGTAGCCTACAATACACATCTGGGAGTCTGTGTGGATGGTGGAATTGTGGAGAGGCTGCAGGAGCTTCAGACTACCTCTGTTTAAATCTCAGCTTCATGAGTTGTGCCCTACATCACAAAGGCTTGTGTCTTGAATTCTCAGAACCAGGGTTCATTTTTAAATGTCCTGTCTCACAGGACTGATGAAATGACGTATGAAAAGTACTTTAAAATCAGAAATCTATTATAAACGGACTCATTATGTTAATGCCCAAGGTCACCATCTGGCCCTCTGAATTATTTTTAGGCATAATTATTTCAGTCAAGACACGTTCTGAACGACAACTCTCAAGGCTGAAACTGATTAATCATCAACTGGCCACGAAAATTCAGCATCTTGAATTCAGCTGCAATGAAAAGGTAAGATGAATGAGAACTTCAAGTAAGATAGATGAGTGACAGCTTCATCAGTAACTAGACTTATGCGCATTAGAGATGTTCAGAATGTAAAGTTGATCTTTGTTTTTGAAACAGGAACAAGAAATTGAAAGACTTAACAAACTCTTGAAAGATCATGGACTTCTTGAGTAGCTGAACCATGCAATATTTGCCTAACCACATGGAGAGAAAACTTCTTATTTGACAGACTGGCCTCGTGTACATGTCAGTGAAACACCCTGGGTATCTCCAGGATAATTTCTGGAAATGACCTGAAGCCTTCACTTACCTTGGATCTGATTATGTCCAAATGTTATATCGTTCCTTCTAAGAGCTGTCTTTTTTCCTTGCTGTGATAAGAGACTTCCCTTGGTAACACGTTTCAGAAGCTACGTTTCCTCATTTTTCCAACTTTAACCTTGCTTGAAATTGAATACTATATCTGGAGGGGTTTGTATAAAATGTAATTTTGCCAAATATATGTTTTCAAAATTGTTTCACATATATTTCAGCCTTGGATTACCTAGTTGTGGACATTCTGAAGGACAAAAGCAATAAACAAATTTATCTTAGACTCCAGGTCATTGTAGGAAAGTCCATTTATTCATGAACAGATTAGAAAAACTAAACGTGTTCTGTTGCTTACAAATGAATCCCTGCAGTTTGGGCTTTTCTATGGATGTTGTCCAGATCCCTTTGTAGCAACCAGCTGCAAAATTCAGTCTAAATCTAATTTTTTTTACTTATGCCTCTGTGTGACATTTTCTGAAGCTACCACACAATTAATGTCCATGTGAAACAGCCTGGTTTACTTGAGCCCTCCCCCTAGATTCTCCTGTTACAATAGCAATGAACTCTTAATGATCTACCTCCATTCTGTAGAGTCCTAGGAGTGTTTCTGGGCTGGGCATGGGATGACACATAGCAATTAGATCAAAAACTAGACTGCAATTAATGGGGTATTTGAGGAAGGCGCTTTTCTTAAACCTTTTTTATTATACTTCTAATATTCTTGTATAATATTTTACTATTTTTGTGTTCATTTGCATATGGAAGTTAAGAGGGTAAATTGAACAGCTATTGCTTTTGAAGTCATTTTAATTTTAAAGCAGTAGGATGACTTAAGGGGTTGGATTTCCTAAGAAATAAAGGGAAGATGCACTTATGT
>JAJPUD010001761.1:230001-323316 GCA_023553655.1 Myrmecobius fasciatus
GGCAAATAGCTATGTCTCTGCCAAGAAGACCCTAAGTGGGGTCACGAGGGTTGAACAGGTCTGAAATGACAGAACAATGGAAAATGGCTTCCAGACAGCACTGCATTAGCCTGCTGTCTGCAGGCTCCTGACCAGCCTCATTGAGACATTCTAGATCCAGCTTGTCCGTGTGCTTCCTAAACCTGTGTACCCTGGGATGAGGAAAAGCCTTTAGAGGCAGTTAAGCTGGGCCGGGGGAGCCCTCCCTCTGGTGTTCCAGGAAAGGGCCTCGGCCAAAGCCATGGGAGCTCCAGTCAGCCTCCCTCTGTCCCCCGCTGTCTGGGGGTCCTGCCCCTGGAGGTCAGGGACTAGCCCGTGGCCACAGGAGGGGTCCCAGATCAGGCCTTTACTCCGGGTCTTCCTGACTCAGAGGTCAGCTCTCTCTCCTATACCAAACGGCCCAAAGAAATCTCTGAGCAGCCTGGGCAGCTCCTCATGGGATGTGGGGGAAGGCAGAGTCAGAGCAGACACAGCTCAGCTCCACTGAAGGGTGCGAAAGCCCAGGAGCTTCTTCGACTCCTCGTTTGCTAAAACCAAGAAAAGCCCAGGCAGGGAGAGGTGACGAGAGCCCAGAGGGGACGAGAGCCCAGAGGGGACTGCCATGGCTCTCATCATCAGCCCAACAGTCCCTCCATTCTCAGGGCTAAAAATACTTGGCAGCAGCCTCAGGATTTCCTTAAGTTAGCAATACTTACGTCACAGAAATGGAAAGAAGAAATTGGAGGGCAACTTGGCATCGATGGTTGGCTGAGCTTTGTACCCTGCTTTTGCAGGTGCAGACACATCAACAAAACTAACCACCGTAGAAATCTGTATTGTATTGTCATATTCTAATTCGGTCTATAATAAAAAAAAAAAAAAGGGAGAGTTACACAAGTTCCGGATATCCTGTGTGTTAGTTACCAGAGTAACAGAGACTAGAAAACTTTTTATTCTATTCCTGACTTTCCACTCCCACCCTCCACCCTCCAACCTTGACTTGATTGACTCACAATGTGAATCTGGATGAGAAATATTATTTTTTATTTTTTAAATAAAAATTTTTAAATAACATCATTGATCGGTGATATGTGGGGTTAATAAGCCAATAAATCATTTTGAGGACAAAAGATGAATGGTAAAAAAATCTTTCCTGAAAGTTTCAATGACCAAAACATTAAGTCTATTTGCATTCCTAGATGAATTTTCAAAAATTTAAAAACAAAAAACAAATTTTAAAGTCTGGAGTTATATAGGCTATTAATGTGAATAAAACCCATTATCAAGGAATATTACTATTTCTCCCCAAGAAAAAAGGCTAAACAGTGATAATTAAACTGTTTTGGAATGCTCCAGAAGGAACAAATACAAAGGCAACATTTTCAAATCTTGGCAAATATCACCTGCAATGTCTGTGTTTTGAAAATGTGTCACATAATCAACCTTAAACAAAGATTAATCATACCTTGGAAAAATAATTTGAAGTCAATTTTGCTGTAACACTGTTTACTCTGGCTTGTGGATTCACTAAGGAACCATATTTAGTCCACTTCACTTTTATCTCAAAGGTCATTGGAATCACACATGGCTCCTGGAAAAGTAAAATGTCAATCTTACACTATTCCATGGAACCATTTTTCCACATCCAATGAAGTCCAAACTTTAGTTTTTCTCTTTTGGAGAGAAATTTCATCTTGTAGATAATGTTCTGAGCAACAGGAATTCCTTAAAAAGTTTGGATAAAATGGTCTAAAACGTGCTATTTCTGCTTTCAAGTATTCCTTGAATCAAAAATATCTCAGAAACTAGGGCATTAATTTTTAGATCCCCTTTACATTCTAAATACTAAACTTTTTCCCCTTGTTTTTGCTTCATGCATTAATTGGATTTAAGTGAGACAGAGCTGCATGAAGTGATTGATCCCCTCTCTTTTCCAGAATCAACCTATTTCAGTTGCAGGACAGATCAAGACTACTAGTGATGGCTTGCCATGACCATGGTGTCTCAATAACTAGCTTCCTCTGCAATTTAAGGCAACATACTTAGTTTTTCTATAACTTAATTGCTCTGGCTTAGATATGGAGAAATCTCTGCCTTCTGCTTACTAAGAGGGACAATAATCTCAGGAGATGGTAAGGGCCATGCTGGTAGTATCAGCAGAAAGGCAAGCTCCTGCACAGAATGATGTATGACATGTGTAATGCCCTGGACATATTTCCAAAGTGCTTTTGAATCACAGTAGGCACATATTTCCCTTGCAAAGTTGGTAAGAGTTTTTCCATGGAAATTCAGGAATTGTCACTACCATCAACTCAGAGGGGAACTAAGGGACAGAGAAAAGGGCTGGCAAAGGCCCTGTAGCTACTGAAAGCATCTTGTCCCATCTTCAGTGCCCAGCTTCAGGGACTTGGAGGTGATTTCTGGGGTTTAACTTGCTGCATCAGAAGCTCAGCATACTGTTAAATTAGCAAGAGAGCCTCCTGCAGCTGAGGGAGGAAAAGTCCACACATTCAGCTTCTTGGAAGGAAAGCAGCAAAGTCTTGAGCCTGCAAGGTCATCAGCTAGCAAAGAGGCAGGAAGACTTGGGGGGAGGCAAGAACTATAGGCATTTCCTTCATTATCAGCCCAAGTGACTCAAGTGGCCAAGCAGAGTCAGAATTAAGCCCCTTGTTTCTCAGTAAGTGACCTGAGCAAACCCTATCTCCAAAGGGGATACTGAGAGCTCCAGTCTGAGCCAGCAAACACTGTTCTAGCAACGTTCTTTGTTATAAATAGACTGAATTGTGTAAGACAACTGTCCAAGAGAAGTCACATTAGCAAGACTGGCCTCTTAGGCAGAGAGGGAGAACTTGCCTCCAGTGACAGATGAAGATCCACATTGCTTACAGCTTAGATGAAGAAGGCGGGAAGGAAAATCACAGGGGGTCAGGAGGGCTGGAAGAAATATTGATTCCATGAAGCTCACTGGCAATTTTGGATCAAAAGTGCTCAGTGTGGGTGACATCTATAGCCTAAAAATGCTCATCTGCCGGCCTGCTGGCAGCAGGAACACTGGATTTTGGAATCTTGGGATTCCAGGGTTCAGTCAGTCACAGACACCTAAGGGTTTTCACTTTGCCCCAGATTGGGCAAAGAGTGAGAGAAAGAAAAGGAAGGTCATTTGTATGTAAATGGGCTCAGTCCACTTCTAAGTCCTGTGGCCCTGGAACAGTCAAGAGGCTGACCACAGAGACTTCTGGGTCCCTTTGAAACAGTCTACAACCTATAATAACACAATAGACATGGAAGAAAGGACCCTCAGAAGTTTAGTGGACTCTCTGCAGTTTCCAGAAAAGGAAAAAGAGGCCCAGGGAGAGAAAGGACCTGCCTAAGGTCATGGTTAGAGGCCCAGCCAGGCCTAGAAGCCAGAGCAGGTTTCCTGATTCCCAGGTCACTGTACCTGTCAGAATGATGCACTATCCCTCCCCCCATCCCATCCCTCCTGTCATGGATTTCAAGGGAGGGGGGATAATAGGACAATTGTCCAAGTATATAAATATTTCTATTTCTTCAGGGCTTCATTCCAAGTCTTTTCTATACAAAAGAAAGGCAGAATGTCAGCACCTGCCACCCTGAAGACATCTTCATGAAAATAAAAATCAAAACCGCCCTCCAAAAATTAGGAATTATCTTTACCCGTCTGTGTAGTGTCTGAGTGAAGAAACGGATAGGCACCCATTCCTGCAAATTCTGGACTGGAGAATTTCCAAAAGAAGAGACATATTGTGGGAAGTTTTGTCCCATCAGTAATTTTTTCAGTCTTTCTGCAACTAGTTGGCAATTGAGCGTTGTGTTCAGTCTTTCAGAAAGAAAATAACAAGATATTAAGCAGCTGACAATTTTTAATGAAAGCATGTTGACAGTCTCCTGATCTTCGGCCTCTCCTTCTGACAAGGAGATCCAATAGATGGAAGTGGCTAACCGTGCTTTTCAGTGTAGAATTCACATGGAGGGCATTTTATAGAGAGATGGCCAAAACATCAGAGCCAGATGTGTTTTCTCTGGAGTGCTATATAGTTTGAAATTCAGAAAAAAACAGGAAAAATTTGGGAGCAGGAGGAAGGGGAAAGATTTGTTGGGAATTCACTTCTGTTTCCTGAAATACAGGAAATGTACATTCTCCCATTATTTTTGAAATGAATTACAAATAGTTACAATAATTTTCTCTAATATTTCATTATCACCCAAGATATTTCACTCCAATGAATGGATGAAAAACAATTTACTAAACATCTATTCAGTGCTAAAAGTGACCCTGCCTTCAAGCAGATTCCATTCTAATAGGAGACAATGCACATAGGAAGTGTCTATGAAAAGGAGTTTTTGTCTGAAAAGTCACAGGGCTTACAATGGGCGCTGAGGATACAGAGAAAGGCAAAAACTTTGTGTCCTATTTCAATGGGCAAGACATATAAAATGAACAGGGGGAAAAGAATAGAGGGTAGACAGATACCAAGGGGGAAACCTGAAGACAGGAGAATCTGAGCAGTCTTGAAGGAACCCAGAAGAGCTAAGACGCAGAGATGAGGAAGAGCACTTGGGGGACTTCCCTCCCTCCCCCTTCCCAATCTCAACAAGAATTAACCAATTCATTTTTCTACTGCCCTTTTGGCGCCTAATCCTATTTCTGCTTGGGCTTGGACAAATCACAGCCCTGCAGCAGTCACTTCCTCCACTACTACGAACAGGATTTGGAAGAGAGCTGGAGGAAGTCACAGATCTCTGCTGACTGTGGAAGGCTTGACTGAGCTCATCACAACTGAAGCCTCCTTGAAGCAAGGCAATCCTGTGACTCCTCCCTAGATGATGCTCCATCACTTTTCACCCCACACCTCTCTGGTCTCCCACTTCCCCTTCAGCCTTCTGCTGAGGATCTGAAGACCATTCACCTTGAGCTCATCTCCGAAGCCCTTGACACCCCCTCCCCACTCTACTCCTTTCCAATACCAGCCCTCTATGGGGTCCCTTGAGCCCATTCCCTCCTGCTCTGGCAAACCGTCCCCAACATCCTCCCCACTCTCTCACCTCTTCTCTCTCTGGCCACCATTTCCTTCCCTACTGCCTACAAACCTCACTAAAGTTTTCTCTTAAAAACCTGCACACTTGATCCACACACTCTCAGGATATCAGTCTAAATCTCTCTTCCTTCTCACAGTTACACTCCTGAAACAAGTTGTCTAGTCTCAGCAATGCTCTCTTTTCTTCTGATTTTCAAGATTTTCTCTTGGTCTTTTGACCATCTAAAGCACTCCTCCTGAGTCTACTCTGCTGGGTCATTCATGCTCTGCCTCCTAATAGTGTGTGAACCCAAGACGAGGCCTCCTTTCTTTCTCTACTCATTCTCTCTCTCCGTCTCTATTTCTCTCTCTCTCCTCTCTGTCTCTCTATTTTCTGTCTTTCTCTTCTCTCTTTACTCTGTGTCTCTCTATTCTCTCTGTGTCTGTCTCTACCTCTGTCTCCCTTCACCCTACAATGAACTTTCCTTAGCTCCCTTGAGTTTAATAATCATAAAACATCTAGGTCCACTCCTAGACTCTTCCCAGAACTCCCAATTCCAAATTACTGATTGCCCATTTCACAGTAGGAATTGGTTGTCCTAAAGGCACCTCAAACTCACCATATCCACAAGAGAATTCATTCTCTTTCTCCCCCCCCCCTTCAGAATTTTCCTATTTCACTAGTTCTATTAAAAGGACTATCGTTCTTCCAGTTGCCAAGTTCCCAACCTTAGAATAATCTTCCTTCTCTCATTCTACACCTCCAACAGGTTAGGTCCTTTTTACCCACACAACATTTCTTGTAACCATCCCCACCTCTAGTCATGGAACTCCATCCTAATTCCTCCCTTCATCATCTCTCACCTGCACTGTAACAAGTGTCTACTAATTTGTAGTTCTTGCTCAAGTCTCTTGCCACTCCAATCCATTCTCCACTCAGTTGCCAAGCTGATTTTCATAAAGCACAGATCTCCTACTCAATAAACAAGAGTGCCTGCCTATCACCTCCAAGAGCAAAAACAAACTCCTCTGATAGACATTTAAAACTCTTCACAACCAGGATCACAACCTAACTTCCAAAACTTCCTTTGTTATTGCCCATGAGAAGAGGACACGCCCTCGCCATCTGCCACACGGAAAGGCCTTCGCCCTAGCTGGTCCCCCCCCTTTGCTCCTTAATAATGCCTCCCCCACCCCAAATTCTACCATATTCCTTTTATCTACATTTTGTCTACACTTAAGACATGTGACCATTGTCTCCTCCAATAGAATGTAAGGTACTGAAAACAAAGCCTGGCATATAGTGGGTGCTTAATCAATGTGAGTGACTGTCCCCCTTCCCAGTATCTGAAAGAACACAAAATGGGAAGGGGGAATGGGCAAAGCACTATATGTTCAGAGGTCAGATAACAAGATACATGGTTGGGGATCATGTGAGTTTTCACAGGGTGGACAGGCTCAGGTTTCCAGGTGGGGAGCGGTCCACTAGATAGAGTGAGTAATGATGAACCCAGAATCTACTTTAAGAGTTTCATGCCTGCTGAGCTTGTTCAGAATTAAAGGGGTTTGGGATAGCTAGGTGGCTTAGTAGATAGAATACCAGCCCTGAAATCAGAAGGATCTGAGTTCAAATCCAGCCTCAGACACTTAACACTTCCTAGCTATGTGACCCTGGACAAGTCACTTAATCCCAATTGCCTCAGAAAAAAAAAAAACAAAAACAAAAACACAGAGTGAAAGGGGTTTTCTGTTTGTTTAGGCGTTCTTCTTAGGACAGTACCTAAGAAAAAAGTAATCTTTTATTATCTACTCATGAGAAAAGTAACCATGAAATGGTATTAAATTAATCCCTTACCTTAGTTTGCAGGAAGTCATCATATTATAACCAAAAAGTATCGGCTTTCGAAGTCCTTCTGCTAATAAGCAGTTCTGTTCATCTGTGCTATAAAAAACGGTAATCTGTCTATATCTGTTAGAACTCTGAATAATTCGAGATGTTCCAGAGTTAAGAAAATACACAACTAATGCTAGAGATGTAACAGTAACAGTTCACATTTGTTGAATGTTATATAGTTTATAAAGCTCTTTCTTTGGTCACAAAACTCTATTTTTTAAAAGTGGAAAAATTATTATCCCTCTTTAATAGAAGAGGAAACTAAAGCAAGAGATTAAGAGATTTGCCTTTCCAATATCCTAAAGCAATATTGGTCAAGCTGTGATTTGTTCCAATTATTCTGGAAGGCAGTTTGGAATTATGCTAAGAAAGTGGTAGGAAGAATTGAGAAATAAAATTTGGTTTAGTGATATAAACCAAAAGATAGTGATAAAAATGGAGCTAATAAGCAGCAGAGCTGGACTTGAACACAGGTCTTGTCCTCAAATCTGATATGATCTCTAGACCAGCAGGTTGCCATTCTAGCATCAGGTGGGAATATGTTCTTCCCACTCCTGATGATTTTTTATGGGGCCCCTTACACAGCCTTTGGCAAGACAAAGCTATCATTTTTCTGTACCTCAGTTCTCTAGATGCACAGGAGTTTTCAATATTTTCTTCAAGGCATTGTTATGACTATTTTCATTGACTATTATCAGTTGAGGAAAAGATCAAGTAGAAACAGGCTTCACTCAGGGTTAGCTGCAGATTTTCAGCATCATTAATCTGGTCCATAAATCTCTTATACAATTTAATAAGTGCAGATTTATGCACTAGATAGCTGGGTGGATAGGGTACTAGGCCTGGTATCAGGAAGACCCAAGTTCAAATCCATCCTCAGCCACTTATTAGGTGTATAACCCTAAAAACTCACAAAAGGCAGCAGGTATTGGGAGAAAGAGAACAAGCTGGTGCCCAAAAACCGCGCACATTCTTTGGTGACAGTGTGGGCCCAACATGTGGGACATAGAAACAGGTTCTCTTGACCCTACTCCCCTATTCCTTCCAGTAATACAGATTCCACAACTAAATACAAAATTATCACAGGCTCTGGTATCTGCAGACTTTTCTACCTTGAGTCATAATTTTCTATTTATTAAAACATTTCCCACACACATGTTACTTCACCCTAACCAACTTCCAAAAGATTTCCTTCAATATGCAACTAGATCAGTAATGAGGGCAGAATTAGTCTAAATAAGTCCTGGATGAGAACAAATACCTCTTTCCCTTAAATAGTCTAAATCCCAGTTTCTTAAACTGTAGGTAATGACCCCATGAGTCTCATAACTGAATGTGAAGGTGACAAAATTATGATTTATCATTAGTAATTGTTTTGTTTGTATACCTATTTTACATACTTACATATCCTGGATCATGTAAAAATTTCTCAGGTAAAAAGTGTTTTGAGTAGGAAAAGTTTAAGAAGCTCTGGTGCAAAGGATTTTAAAACATACAGAGATGAGACAACATGATCTCCAAATACTGGAAAACTTGATTCCTATTAGATAATCAAAAAGGATATCCCTTCTCAAATCCAGCTAATAATGGTTGTCCTGGAATATAACCTGGATTTCCACTTACACGGAATGATTTAACATTTTGCTGAAAGAAAAAATATGACAAAGAAAAATTCTTATTTTTATTCAAAAAAGGCAGAACAAAAAAGAGCTTTAATAAAGTCTAGAATATCAAACAAGACGACGTCCTCCCCCACATACAACTACAAATATAACTACTGAATACAAGCACACATCTTGCCGTAAAATTACAAGTTTACTGAGTGTGTTGCTCTTAAGAGAAAAGGAAAGAAAGAAATGAACACAATTCTACCATAAAATTGTACTACAAATGACTCCAGTGATCAGTACAATCCATGTTATGGTTAGCACGTACAACCTGAGGTTTTAAGTCTTAAAATATTATGATTTTATAATCACTTGACAAGCATCTGTGTTAAGATGACAAAAATTACCTGAAGAAATTGAACCTGAAATTGCTGTTGAAGCGGAAGCATCGAGCTGCTGATGGTCCCAAGAAGAAAATAGCTATCAGCCTTTGTGATTTCACCTGCCTCTGTGTATGTGATGCTGTATGTTAACTGAAAATAAAATCACACACAACTTATGATCTCTTTCATTACTTTCCATTTAGAGCCAAAGAATACATTCAATAGAACTTTGTAGTTGGATCTTGGAGATCACATAATCTAATCCTTTTATTTCATAGATGAGGCCCAAGAGGGAAAATGATCTGTCCAAGCTAGCTAGTGTGACCTTAGGGAAGTACCAAAGGCTCTCCTTTTAACAGTTACATTCAGCATGCGAAAAATACAAAAGATAAGAGAAGGAACAAACCCTTCTCAGTTCCTGCACTTCTTGGAGATTTATATCTCCACTAGGATCTCCACTGGATCATGAAATGCATGCAGCCTCAGGCGTGCCCCTCCCATCACAAACAAGGATGAGTGCCAGAGCTGCAGGCTTCCCAAGTGGGTACTTGGTGGATCCACTGGCATTTAGATATCACTGATTTCACCATTCACATGCAGAATGTTTGCCATTCAAATCAAACATTTTAAAAGCTGGAAAGAAAATGTGACCAATGTTTGGGAACAGTTGTACAAGTGGTTGTCCTTCGTTCTGGAAGAGGAGAAAAATGGCATCGCTCTGTGAGAGTCAGTTACACTGTGTCCTTCTTGGGCTGATCAGAACACGAAATTGCACACAAATAGTCCCTGTGAACCTCCAGGTGGACGCTCTAACTCTGTGCATCTCATGTTTCTTCTGAACTAATTCTGCTCTGTTCACAGAGCACAGCTCCTTCCATGAGGGCACGCCATGCTGGGCAGTCCTGTACCAGTGTCTCCCAAGTCATACAATCAATTCTAAAGTTCTTAAGAGAGACCTTGAGAGTGTCCTTGGATCACTTTTCCTGACCATTTTCTGAGCACTTGCCCTGTGTGAGTTTTCCATAAGATATTCTTTTTTGGCAAACATATATGTAATGCAGTGATAAATATAAAGAATTCAGAAATACAAGGGAAGACTCAAAATGGCCTAGTAAGAAAGCAGGACAACATGCAAAATGACAAGTGCAATGGAAATAAAGTCAACATGGAGAGGTCACAAAGACCAGGTTGAGCCCAACAGCCAATGTCCATTGTATGCTGTGATCTAAAGGGCAGAACTCTTTTAACAATTGACAAATTCAGTCTTTGGGGAGGAATTGTCACTGTCACCCTTTATTCTTTTGTAGCTTCAGGATGTGGCATAATTAACTCATCTATGTCTACAATCTAATCAATTCCTAGACGCCAACCGGAGAACAAACAAAAATGGGACACAATGTGGCCTTCTGCAAAAGCAACATTGGGGGAGGAGTTTCTGATGACTGTCCCAAGGCACATGGCTTGATTCTACCTTAAAGAAATAAAGCTTCACCAAAAAATATCGGGCACCTACCTGAAGAACAACATTAGTGCAGACTTTCAGACCACTGATGTTGACAAAAGTGGGTTGCAAAAGAACATCACTCTGGGAATGATAAGTCACTGTTTTATTTAGAGATTTCAGAAGTACACCCAGGACAGTGATAGGAATCTGCAAAGTGTTATAAATAGATTGTTCAACACACTTCATAAAAATATGCTTTTATGATTAAGAAGTCCCATAGCTATAAACCTTTACAATATCTGTTAGTTTGATTTTAGCATATATTCCCATATCATCTCCTATATCTATAAACTCAATATGAAAGACTCTTGGCTCTACAGCAGAAATAACCAAGAGCAAAACTAATTAAAGCTTTTGGTCTGAGTAAAATAAGTACCTCTCACATGTCAAAGAGCACCCAGGGGAATGCCTGTTAGCTAGTGCCTTAGATCTGGAAGACAGAGGGACTCCTCTACTATCATAAACAGAGTTTTTATTCAGGTCCTCATAGAATCAAGCCAGATCCTTCTTACTTGTGTTAAAATGTATCTTGCTTGGGATCCCTGATCATCCTCCCCTTCTAGTCAGTATAGTAAGCAAATTTTATAGGCAGCCAATATAAAATAGCAATAACAGGAAAGAAGATCACAAAGAAGAATCTGGAAGTCATGTCCAAACTATCCCAAAAACCAAGGTACAGAATTTAAAAATCATATCATACACTGACTAAAATTCACATTCTGAAAATGGGTGCCAAATCAAAAGAAACCATCCAGGTGCTGCTTGTCAAGGTTCTGGTTCTATGATATGTAAATTCTAGACATGATCCAGAACTCCACAGCTCCAGGCCAGCAGAAGAGATGTTGATAACTTTACGATAATGACTTTGAAGTTTTACTGATAACTCGGGGCTAATCTGGATGTGTTAATGAATTGCCAAGGAGGAGTTGGTCTGCTTCCTTCCAAAAGATCTTACAAAGGACCTCAAACTCCTGCCCCCCAAAACATTCTTCTATTTACTTGATCTATGCTACAGCATGCTCACAACTCAGATCTATGTTTATATGAGTGATACTTTCTGTCTCTCCTACCCTACATTATCCCATTCACTGTCTTCATGCTGTCTACCACTGTATTACTTTTTGCCATTTGTATCTGCCTTTCTGATTTTTCAGACTCTCCCCACCAAATCCTCTACCAGCCCATTTCCCACCACACATCGTGGTCTTTCCTGATAAGTACTGAAAGAATTGGGAGTGCCTGGCACTATTTCATAATTTCATAAATTAATTACCAATTTATCACTCAATATAAAAATCTTCTAATTTGGATTAGAGATCCTAAATATATTGGGTGACAATAAATGAAATCTTTAACCTCAAACAGGACATCCCTTTTAGGAGTCTTTTTAGAAAGGGGAAACAGGGGACTGACAGAAATGCTAAGAAAAGAGCACCATAAATTCAAATCTCTTTGTGAGAAAGCACTGTGCCTGGGATGGAGGAGGCAACTTGATTAAGTCATTTCATTATCCTCAAGAGGAATGTGAGAATAATGTCACAGAAGATGCTGGGAAGCAGGTTGTTATGGATTCTAACAGTGTGTGTGTAAGGGAACAGTCCTATATGCTGAAACCAGGTCCAAAAAACCAATATTCAGAAAGGTAGAATTCATCAAAACAGATTTAACACTAACAATTTAACAAATACGACTTGGATGTTTTTTATAATGGCTCAAAGGTACAGGTACTGCAAGCTGTCCCATTCCCATGACTATTGATTCCTAGACACAACAATACATAAAAATAGGATGAGACCCTGAGCAAGCTGTCCAGACTCTCAAAGGCATTTGCAAAGTTGTTTTTTTGAACAAAGCAAGTCCCAGTGACTATACTTCTCATTCATATAAGTAGAGCTCCAAAGATTTCACATAAAAACTCTGCTTAAAGAAGCTTTCAGGCTATTTCAGGCCATTAACTAAAAAAATTACCTTATTTCTATATCTTTTTTATATATTTATATCCTAAGTTCTAAAAGCATCTACATTAAGCATCTTCATTACCATAAAAATAAACAGGTATTTAGCAAACAAAACCAGACAGTGCCCCAAAACCATAATTCTTCCCTGGTGATAGAAAGATGGAAACTAAAACAATAGGGTTTCTTGTACAGGTGACTCTTGTTCTTCACCCCTTCTAGTTCTGAAGGAATAGTCTGGGGATGGTTTAACTCTTGCAGACCCTTGGATGACTATCATTCACCCACAAATCACCAAATGTTATATTAATATTAATCTCCTAAAATGTGGTAGTTCACTGAATTTAATTTATAAATTTTTGATGGGCACACTGCATCCTGGCTGCTAATCATCACTTTGACAAGAGACCATTTGGAAGGAAACCAAAAAATACAGGATTTAATTCCATTCATTTGTCATTGAAGGTTATCTGTACAACTTTAGCACAGAGAAAACTGTAAAACTTCAAAACCAAATCAGTTACAATGTTGTCAAAAGATAGGGAGGATGTATTTGGGATTCTTTATTTGTATCTACCTTGATTTTTAGTCGACTCCTTTCTATTGAAACAAGGCATTTCTAATCATACATATATTTATTTAAAAGATATTAAAAGCAAGTTTTATTGTGTTTTTACCATAAACAGCCTGACTCTTACCTCTTTACTTGAATGAGGCGCCTAGACAAAAGAAACAAAAAGAATTATATCTGTATATCATAAAAAATCATATTTTTCTTTTTAACCCCAACCATTTCTATACCTGGTTACATGTTGCCAACATTGTTATCACATTGATAATAAACGAGTCTGTCATTTTGTTTACAAATATACTCCTAAAACAGAGCATGGCATCAGTCAATTCTCTAGCCACTGCTAGTCTGGAAGAACTCATAAGCTTTTTCTCAATTAATTAAAAAGGATTTCTTGACCACCTCCTATGTGCAAACCACTAGGGGCTAGGAGAAAGGGGAGGGGGAAAGCCATACAGAATGTGGCAGCTTCCCTCCAGGCCCTCACAAATAAGATGGGTAGATGAGATGTCAACAAATGAAATTTACAGGAAAACTTTATTACAACAGTGCAGTAAAAGTGGGAGAAGTACAAAACCTCTCCTGAAGGGAAGGAATAAACCTTTCCCTTGGGAACTGCTAGAATATGAAAATAGGATAGCCTGCTTATCTTCAGGGTCCCAGCCACACAAGCAGCTTCTCAGCCAAGCATAAACACAAGTACAGACTGACTGGTGCCTGTCTTGACTCCCAGGGACACACATGGAGTCCTATTTGGGACGTATACAACAAATTATGTCAGCTAAGGAGGGGAATCTTGTGCTTGACACATTCAGACCAGTGCCCCCGGAAAATATTGCAACTCAAAAAGACAAGTTCAAGGGACCCCTTAACAGTCATTAACAAATAAGAATACATGAAAAATTAGGGGCAGCTAGGTGGTGCAGTGGTTAGAGCGCCAACCCTAAAGTCAGGAAGACCTGAGTTCAAATCTGGTCTCAGACACTTAACATTTCCTAGCTGTGTGACCCTGGGCAAGTCATTTAACCCCAATTGCCTCAGCAAAAAAAGGGGGGGAAGAAAGAGAGAGAGAAAGAGAATGAGAGAAAGAGAATGAAGAATACATGAAAAATTTAACCACCAGTATATGACAAAATATGGTAAAAGCATAGTTTGTAGGGGAAAAGATAAGCAAAATGAATAGGAGGCTGAACTAGACGATCACAAATACCAGAAATCTCTTAATCCCATGACCTCAAAATGACTGGATGTCTTCTAAATCTAAGATTCAATGATGTTAGGCGTTTAGGAGGAGGAATCAGTGCTCTTCAGTATTTGGAGAAACAATGCAATTTGAGTATGGGCTAGAACTTGAAGGAGGGGTAGGATTTAGAAAGGCAGAAGGGATTGGAAGGGCTTCTCTGCAACAGATGGATGGAGGTAGGAATATACAAAACATGTTCTAAGGAGAGCCTGACCAGCATAGGAGACTGGTACTGGAGAACAGGGGGAAAAGAGATGGAATAGTAGATTAGGGCCTGATTATGGAGGTGCAAAAATGCTGGGCTATGGAGTTTGGAGGAATCACTATTTTTTACCATGAAAAATGAGAGAAAGGTTATTCTCATGGAGCTATACAAAGTGTTCAAAGGATGAAAGTGCAGAAACCATTTGAAAGGCAAGAGCTAAATAATAATAAAGTGATATAGACTTTTACTTCACCTCTTTCTCTGAAAACTATAATCAGATCAGTGCAATAAATAACTCTGCTTTATTGTTCCCATACTACAATTCTGTCATGGCTCTTCTCTTTGAGTAGTCTTTCCCCATTAAAATAATGAATGATAATTAGCAGCTAGTAGTATTTATGCAGTACTTTAAGCTGGATAAGTATGGCTTCTTTTTATCCTTACAACAATCCTAGAAGGCTGAGTGAAGTGATTTGTTTTTATATTTGTATTCTGATTTCTTAGGCCACGGCTTGACACACAATAAGAGTTTAATAGACACTTTGTACTTCTTTCATTTACTGAACTAGCTTGGTAAGAGTGTATAAATCAGAGCAGAGGAGGCATTACAGTAGAATGACCAATATAACTTTCAATGTTTAAAAAGAACATGAAACAAGCAAACAGGAGAAAAATTTGGAATACCATGTTTTGCAAAAGTGAACATTGAAAACTATCTTTGCAGGTATTTGGAAAAATAAAATGCTATTATAAAACTATTCAATATGGGACAGCTAGGTGGCTCAGTGGAGAAGAGCACCAGCCTTGAAGTCAGGAGGGATCTGGTCTCAGACACTTAACATTCCCTAGCTGTGTGACCTTAGGCAAGTCACTTAACCCCAATTGCCTCAGCAAAAAAAAGCAAAATAAAACTATTCAATGTTGGAAGACATCTAAAAGAAAAAGGGGATATGTTAGGGCCAAAGATTTTGGGGAATAAGCTTGTCCTTGAATTGAGGATCAAAGGGTGTGGTTTGATTTCCTTGAGAAACATGAGACCCCTAGGTGTGCTGGAGATTGCTATTAATGATTTCATTATAATGACTGGCCGTTTTAAGTGGTCACTTGAAAAGAAAACCACACCCTAGAAACTGGAAACTGAATGGATGCCCATCAATTGGAGAGTGGCTGAATAAATTGTGGTATATGAATGTTATGGAATATTATTGTTCTGTAAGAAACGACCCAGCAGGATGATTTCAGAGAGGTCTGGAGAGACTTGTATGAACTGATGCTCAGTGAAACGAGCAGAACCAGGAGATCATTGTTCATGGCAACAACAATACTATATGAAGATCAGTTCTAATGGACATCACTCTCTTCAACAATGAAATGCTTCAAACCAGTTCCAATTGTTCGGTGAAGAGAGCCGTATACACCCAGAGAGAGGGATGTGAAATGTGGACCACAACAAAACATTTTCATGTTCTCTATTGAGGTTTGCTTGCATTGTATTTCCTTTATCAGTTTATTCTTTCTTGTAAATATGATTTCTCCTGCACAAAAAATGATGCAATAACTATACATATATTCGATTTCTTAAATATTCTAACATAATTATCATGTAGTGGATATCCTGCCATCTAGGGGAGGGGTGGGGAGTAGCGGGGAAAATTTGTAACAGAAAGCTTTGTAAGGGTTAATGTTTAGGAATTACCCATACATATGTTTTGCAAATAAAAAGCATTAATAAAAAAAAAGAAAGAAAACCACACCTTACAAGCTTATTGCCCAAAATCTTTGGCCCTAACATATCCCCTTTTTCTTTTAGACATCCTCCAACAATTCAATATGCAATTTAAAAATAAAATAAAAATTAGTAAGCCATGGCATTTCCAAACTGAACTTACAGCCAAAATCTTGGGTTGAATGTAGTGAGCCATACTGAGGGCTTTGTCTTCACCACATTGTTCCAGAGTTACTCTTCTGTTACATCTAAAGATCTGGTTCATCAGAAAGCCTAGAAATCCCAGCAGAGTAACCAATAAAATGTAAGTAAAATGGAGATATTTCTAAAAGCACACATTAAAGGAAAGGTCAAGTTGCAAATATGGAAGAGAAAACAGAGGGCAAAGCAACCTGTGAAACGAGCCAGGAATGGTCTGCATCAGAGGCTGATTTTTCAACTTGAGCACAGCATGTGACTGAGAAGTTTCATTCAAGAACTGAGTCTGGGGGCAGCTAGGTGGCACAGTGGTTAGAGCACCAGCCCTGAAGTCAGGAGGACCTGAGTTCAAATCTGGTCTCAGACACTTTCTACCTATGTGACCCTGGGCAAGTCACTTAACCCCAATTGCCTCAGCAAAAAAGCAAAAAAAAAAAAAAGAACTGAGTCTGGTGGGCAGTCTGGGAAGCTGCCTTGGGGAAGCACAGACACTCTAGAGGAGCCCAGTCATCCCTGGCACTAGGAACTGGACAAGTGAGCCCCAAGGATGAGGAAGAATCACATTATGGCCAGTTTAAGATGTAGGTAAGAAATGTGACCATCTTTGAATATCAAAATGGTTGTTCTTGTTACTCCAGAGAGCAGAATGAAGACAAGAAGGCAGAAGTTACAGGGAAGCAGACTTCAGGACACCATGAGAAAAGATTTTAGAGTAACCAGAAATGTCCAAAAAAAATGAGTTAACTCATCAGTCAAGCAGTCAACTCCTTGGAAGTCTCCAAGCAAAGCCCGGATGACAGACACCTGTCAAGGGTGTGTCAGACCCAGTATTAGAGAGAACTTGTGACTAGATTACCTAGTTAAGAGGTCTGATTAAGGGATTATAAATTTAAACAGTGGGTTCTTTAAACTAATGGCAAACCTTAAAGGGGAATGAAAATTGGATTTAATTTTAAATAGGAATGAGAAAATCTGAGCACTTACCTACAGGATTGTTATCTGCGCAATGAAAGGTGACTAAAGGACATGGGAGCATCAGAAAGGAATCAGAAGTCTGCACAGGAATTCTGTACTATAAAAACAGATAACAGAAGGTTTATGGCTATTAAAAACAATCAGGTATTTCTAAAGAAACAGAAAAAAGCAATTAAAATAATGAAATATACCTTCCCAAAACAAACCCAATGAAATTCTTCACCAAAATTCACAATAATGTTTTTTCTTTTCTTTTCTTAAGTTCTAGTTCTGAATTTTCTCTCTTCAGTCCCTCCCTTCATCTACTGAGAATGCAAAACATGATCTTCGTTATACTTATGAAGTAATACAAAACATATTTCTACATTGCCATGTTTTGCCACACACACCCCTGCAAAAGCCAGAAAGATAAAATGAAAAATTCTTCTTCGATATTCATTGAGTCCATTTGTTCTCTATCTGGAGGTGATTTTTCATCATGAGTTCTTTATTTGGCACCATAGCACATCATTATATTGATTACTAAGTCTTTCACAGCTAATTGTCATTGAAATATTGCTGAAAATGTGTCCATTATTCTAATAATTCTGCTCACTTCACTTTGCATCACTTCATGTAAGTCTTCCCAAGTTTTTCTGATTTCTCATAATTTCTCATAAACACAATAGAATTCCACCACAATCTAAACCATAACTTGTTCAGCTATTCCTCAACTGATGAGCATCCCCTTAGTCTACAAATCTTTGCTACCATAAAAAAGGGCTGTTAAAATTTTTCAATATATGGGCTCTTTTCCTTTTTCTTTGCTCTCTTTGAGGCTTAGACCTACTAGCAATTTTGCTGGTTCAAAGGATATGTACAATTTTATGATCCTTTGGACATAGTTCTAAATTGTTTTCCAGAATGGTAGGACCTATTCAAGCTCTACCTATATATTAATGTCCCTATTATTTCAAATCCCCTCAAGTATTTGTCAGTCAGAGTTCCTTTAATTTACATTTCTCTCACAATGATTTAGAACATTTTGATATGATTTCATAATTTTGATTATTTCCTCTGAAAACTGCCTGGTCCTATCTTTTGGCTATTTATCAAATGGAAAATGGCTCTCATTTTTATGTTGGCTTATGCATATTTATCTGACGTAAGATCTTTATCAGAGAAACTTGCTTTTAAACTTTTTCTCTAGTTTTCTGTTTTTCTTCTAAATCTGGCTTCATTAGTTTTGTTTGTGCAAAACTTTTAATTTTACATAATCAATTTTTAAATTTTTATTTATGCAATTTATGTAATCAAATGCTTTACTTCTTATGAACCTCTCTAAGTCATGAACTCTTCTCTATCCATGCTCCCCCAATTTGCCTATGAGATCGCCCTATATGTCTAAATCATGTACCCATTTTGAGCTAATCTTAGTATATGGTATGAGATGTTGGCCTATACCTAGTTTCCACCAGACTACCTCTCCATCAACCAGCACCACACCATCCTTTTGTAGAACCATCAGTTACATTAAATAGTGAAGTTTTGAATGCTGTGCATAAGTTCATTTACTTTGGCAGGAGACTTTCCAGCGATGTCACATTGATAACGAGATTGACACATGCATTGCCAAAGCTAGCTCAGTGTTTGGAGGTTCCAAAGCAAAGTAGGGGAGAGGAGAGTTTTACACTGACTATCAAACTGAAGGACTACAGAGCTGTTGTGCAGAACTCATTGCTTTATACTTGTGAAACCCAGACACCATGTCAGGAAACTGAATGGCTTCCATTTGAATTGTCTTAGGAAGATGCTGAAGCTCCTCTGGCAGGACAAGATCCCAGTCCCTGGGGTCCTTTCTCAAACTAAACCGCCAGGCATTCCAGCTCTCCTGCAGAGAGCACAACTCCATGGGGCTGGCCATATTGTTTGAATGCCAAATATACACTTGCCCAAAAAATTATTTTATGGAGAACTCACACAAGGCGAGTGCTCACAAGGTAGTCAGAAAAGCGATACAAGGACACTCTTAAGGTTCTCTCTGAAGAACTTTAGAATCGATTGTATGACATGGGGAACCCTGGCACAGGACTGCCAGCATGGCCTGCCCTCATCAGAGAAGGGGCTGTGCTCCATGAGTAAAGCAGAATTAAATTAGCTCAGAAGGAACGTGAGATGTGCAAAGTTAAAGAAGGCCCCCTGAATGTTCACATGGACTACTTGTGTCTGACCTGTGGCAGAGCACTCTGAGCTCATACTGGTCTGATCAGCCACAGTCGGACACACTGTACATCGACTCTAACAGTGATGTCATTTTAGTCCTTTTCAAAATGAAGAACAACACAGCAATCAGACTTAATACAGCATTGATATTTTAAAGGAGTAATGTTAATGAATATGTACTTTACATGGCCTCTTCTAGTCCTGCAATGTCCACTCCTCCCCTCCACACCTTCCCCTCACAGAATCCCTCTGATTTAAGACTCATGAAACCTTTCTCACACCCTCAACAGCCAGAGTCCTCCATGTTTAGGCTTTGTATTTATTTTGTACTTCTTTGATTTATAGTTATAGCTGTACATGCTATCTCCTCTGATGAAAGGTAAGGTCCTTCTGACCAGGGACTGTTTTATTCCTTGTATTTGTGTACCTAGGGCCTAGTACAGTATCTGGAACACACTAAGTACTGAGCTTGGCAGGCTGTTTTCCTCAGTTAAGAAATCATAGTTACTGTGTACCCAATGGTACATTATGGCTGAACAACGCCTAAATTCCTCCAAGGAGGAAGAGTCAAAATGGCAGTGAAAGGATGGAAGCACCAGCTTCACAACAATGCAGAAAAGACTCAATTCTGATTGGAGAAATCAAGAAAAAAGTCACAGTGAGTCACTTTTTAGGAAGACACAGCAGCAGCTGGAGTACTCCAGTGTCAGGGACAGGAGGAGACCTATGACAGAACAAGAGGGCAGAAGCCCTAAGGCAGGAGAGTCCATGGAAAGCTGGAACTAGCACGGGGTCTGGATGTGGGTACCACTTGGCAGCTTTGTCACCCATGCCCCAGTTCTGGGTGACAGAATGAGGAGGGAGAAGGGTGGTATTGAGAAGTATGGGCTTGCCCTTGCTATGTACTGAACAAGGAATAGGCTATGTGACTGAGTCTAGGAGCAGAGCAGCAGAAGCTCAGGCAGAACCTTTAGTTTAGAACCTTTAGGTTTCATTCACCACTATGCTGGAATAACTGGGGCAGCAGTCCCAGACCAAGAGCACTTCCAGTCACTTTAAACCTGCAGAAAGAACCTCCAGTAAGTCAAGTCCAGCCATAGAAGAAAACCCAACTACCCACAAGCCAACACCCAAGCCTTGGTTAGAAACTTATAAAGGGAATAGACCTTTCGCTGGATCACACGAATTTGGGATTACTGAAAACATGCAGGTGTTCAGACTGAGATGTGACAGCAGGAAAAGGATGGAAAAAGACAGGAGCATGAACCAGAAACACCACTCTCCTACTGCAGAGCTCATCCCTAATACAAACGGGAGCACCGCAAAGCTGGAATAGCTTTTGCAATCAAAACTAATCCAGTCATCAAGTTTGCATGTCTACCAAAAGGAGTGAACTACAGATTCATGATAATGCTATTCATACTTCCAGAAAAGCACCATACTTTCCTCAGCATAGACTCCCACCATGACAAACCCTGATAAGG
Source organism: Myrmecobius fasciatus (assembly GCA_023553655.1). Classification (NCBI taxonomy): domain Eukaryota; kingdom Metazoa; phylum Chordata; class Mammalia; order Dasyuromorphia; family Myrmecobiidae; genus Myrmecobius; species Myrmecobius fasciatus. Next base: position 251,003 of record JAJPUD010001761.1, read on the forward strand.
TCAAAGAAAAACTTTATGAAGACTTGGAGACCCTCATTCCCTGGAGACAAAGCAGAGAGTCCTTGGGAAGAATGGAGTTGGAAACATCAACAGTAGCCACTTACTACTGAAGACTTATATATCTCATGATCTCATCATCACCACTGCTCACTTTACCTAAGTGCAATAAAATCTTGTGATTCACCTTCACAGCAAACATTTGCTTTTAAGAGACAGACACATGTGAGAGTGATGAAGGCAATGTGTAGTGCAGAGTGCTGGACCAATCATAGACTTGTCCTTTCCAAGCATCCAACAAGCAGCAGGCTCAAGGAAATACAACTCCCAAAAGGCTTTTCGCCAACAGAGGAGAGCACTTCTTGGAGCAGAACAGTTCGTTGCTAAGTTGGAGAGAAAGCCGGGACCACACATGATTGGCAGCAGTGGAGCCAGAAAGGAGTGGTCAGGTTTCTGAGCCTGGGGGAGCAACCCTGCATGACTCATCTAGACCAGAACACTCGCAAACATCAAGACTGGTCCGAGGAAAACAATGGGGAAATTCAGAAGCTGCTAAACCAAAACCAAGCGCTCCACAAGGTTTACCAGCAGGACATTCATGCATCTCTAACAAGGCAGCACTTCACTCCATCAAAAGTGAAGAACAACTGAAGCTTAAAGAGATGCAGGTTCTTTGGCTTAGTGAGAAGGCAGATGAAAAATCAGTTTCATGCTGATAGTCATTTTCAGGATGCCCTAAAGGCTGTTTACAGAACTACACTGATTAGTGATAAGGACACGATCCTGGAGGGATGGACTGAACATTTCCCAATGTTCTCCACAGACCATTATCTATCAATGCTGACAGTGTACCTTAGGTTGAAGTCAGCCCTTCTCTTGCCAAACTTCCAACTGAAGAGGAGGCTTTGAATGTCATTAGGTTCCTCTAGTGTGACAAAGCTCCTAATGCTGATTCTATGACAGCTGAGATTTATAAGGCAAGGAGTCTGCATATAAAAGGTGATAGGAAATTTCCAGGTTGTATGACAAGAGGAGGTTATCCCCCAGGATTTCAAGGAGATCTCCATTGTTCATCTATCTCTATATGAGACATAAAGAAATAATAGTCAAAGGACTATAAAAAGAAGAAAATGTGAAGCATTCCATAGCAAAAACAAATGGCCTGGAAAAAGGTCAAATACTCACTGGACTATCTGAAAGCTATGAATAAAGAAAAGAGCCTATATATTATATTTTAAGAAATCATAAAACAAAACCTAACAGAAATCATATGATAATCTCAATAGATGCAGAAAAAGCTTTTGATAAAATATAGCACCCATTCCTATTAAAAACACTAAAGAGCATAGGAATAAAGGAAGTTTTCCTTAAAATGATAAGCAGCATCTATCTAAAACCATCAGCAAGAATTATTTGTAATGGAGAGAAGCTGGATGCATTCCCAAAAAGATCAGGGGTAAAACAATAATGCTTGTTATCACCACTATTATTCAGTATTGTACTAGAAATGTTGGCTTTAGCAATAGAAAAAGAAAAAGAAAAAAATTAAGGAAATTAGAACAGGCAATGAGGAGATAAAACTATCACTCTTTGCAAATGATAAATTTAGAGAATCAGAGAGAATCATCTAAAACCTATTTGAAACAATTAACAGCTTTAGCAAAGTTGCAATGAGGAAACAAAAATTATCACTTTTTGCATATGATATGATAATTTACTTAAAGAATGATAAAGGATCAATTAAAAAATAAATTTTAAAATTAGCAAATTCAGGAAAGTTGCAGGATATAAAAGATAAAAATATTCCACATTTCTGAATATTAACCAACCAAAATATAGCAGAAAGAGATGCAAAGAGAATTTCCATTTAAAATATAGACAGAATAAAATATGTGGGATTCACCCTACCAAGAACATAGAAACTATAACAATGAAATTTTAAAAAACACTCTTTACATAAATAGAAACAGATCTAAATAAGTGGAAGAATATTAATTGTTCATGGATAGGATGAGCCAAGAGTATAAAAATTACAATGGTACTTAAGTTAACAAATTATTCAGTGCCATATCAAAGCACCAAAGAATTACTTTAGAGAGCTAGAAAAAATAATAACAAAAATTGTCCTAGAGGAACAAAAGGGCAAAAATATAAAGGGAATCAATGGGAAAGAAATGGGAAGAAAAGGGGGATAGCAGTACCTGATCTGAAACAATATTATAAAACTAGAATCAATAAAACAATTTGATAAGTGGATTAGAAGTAGAAATTTATCAGTAGAATTGATTACATATACAATATACAGAAGCAAATGAGCACAGAAACCTAGTCTTTGATAAACTCAAAAAGATCCCAGTTGTTATGACAAGAACTCAATATTTAAAAAAAATTATTGAGAAAAGTGGAAAAAAATCTGACAGAAACTAAGTACGGATCACCATCTCCAACTGCATACTAAGTTAATCTCAAAATGGATATATGATTTAGATACAGTGACATCATAAGAAAATTAGTAGAGCATAAAAGAAATGTACCTGTCACATCTAGAAGGAAAAAAGTTAATGACAAAATAAGAGGTTCACAGGAGGTAAAATGTATAATTTTCATTGCATAGAATTTATAAAATTTTGCATAATCAAAATCAATGCACCTAAAAATTAAAAGGAAAGCAGGAAACTGGGAGGGGGGAGAGTCTTTGCAGAAAATTTAAAGATTTTAGTTCTAAGATATGAAGGGACCTGAATTAAATTTACAGTAAGATCATTCCTCCATTAATAAATAGTCAAAGGATATGAATAGGCAGTTTTCAGAGAAAGAACTTTAAGTTTTATTTACCATATAAAAAAACCCAGACTCTAAATCACTAGTGATTAGAGAAATGTAAATTAAAACAACTCTCAGGTACCACCTTGGCTATCAGATTGGCTAACATGACAGAAAAGGAAAATGACATAGGATGGAGGGAGCATGGGAAAACAAGTATACTAATGTATTATTACTGATGAAGCTGTGAACTAGTCCAACCATTCTGGAAAGCAATTTGAAATTATATTCAAAAAACTAGTAAACTATGTATACTACATTTGATCTAGCAATTCTTCTAGTACGTAGGTCTATACTTCCAAAAAGATCAAAGAAAGAGGAAGAGGACCAAAATGTACAAAAATATTTATGACAACTCTTTTTGTAATAGCAAAGAATTGGAAACTGAGGTATATCTATCAACTGGAGAATGAATGAACAAGTTATGACATATGAATGTGACAGAATACTACTCAGCCATAAGAATTGCTAAAGGGGATAGTTACTGATACAAACTGAAGTGAATAGAACCAGGAGAATACATTAATACTAATATTGTAAAGAAAATCAATGGTGAAAGGCTAATTTTGATCAACAAAATGATTAAGAATAATGCTAAATTGATGAAACATGTTACTCGCCTTCAGAGAGCTGAGAGATTCAGAGTGCATATTGAAGCATATTTTCTTTATCTTTTTTTTTTGAGGGGGAGAAGGAAACCTGACTAATGGGAAATTTATTTATTAAATTTTGAATATAATTTATTTTGTATGACTATACATTTTTTGTAATTTTTTTTATTATTTTTCAATGAGGGAGAGTGGAAAAGAGAGGGAGATTATTCAAAACTGAAAATAAAATTGAATTTTTTTTAAAAGGATTGCTCCTCAACTAAAATCCTTTTCTCCTTCTACACTATGACATAAAGGTGACTCATTCTTAAAGCCTACATAGACAGATTAAAATCTCTGGCAAGTTTTATGAAGCTATAAAGGCTTTAAGAATAAGTCAATGATAAAAATGGAAATGTGTTTAGAAGAATTGCACATTTAACCTATATTGATTACTTGCTCTTCAGGAGAGGGAAGAAAGGAGGGAGAAAAATTTGGAACACAAAGTTTTGCCAGGAAGAATGCTGAAAACTATCTTTACATGTATTTTGAAAAATGAAAAGCTATTATTATTATTTTTTTAAAAGAATAATCTCAATGATGGAATGTTATCCAAAAACTAATCCAGCTAAGTTTAGATGGGCTTATTACTCATAGGGCACAAGCACAAGGTGAGAGATCTTCTGGCTACAGCTATTTAATAATCTACTATGATATGCCAGAACAGAGGGAATATCTACATCACCAAAATCACAGAGTTTTTGAAGTAATGAAGAAGTATACCATGATGACGTGAATGCCCATCAACTGGAAAATGGTTAAAAAAAATTGTGGCATATGAATGTAATGAATGGAATATTACTGTGCCTTAGTATGTAACAAATATGATAAATTCAAGGAAACATAGGAAGACTTGTATTAGCCGACATAAAATGAAGTAAACAAAATGCACAACTACAAAATATTAATGAAAAGAATGTTAAAATGAAGCCAAATGTCCAATCATTCTAACAATCAATCTTTGCCTCAGAGATGAGGCCATGGATTCCTCTTCCTTCCTTGAAGAAATGTAGCACCAAGCCTGTAGAATGCTATGGACACTATCAGATTGGTCTCCATATAGATTAGCTTTGGTAACTTACAAGGGAAGGCTCAAAGGAGGGGGTGGGGAAAAATACACCTAGGAATGATTATGATATAAAAATAAAAGATATAAATTAAACTTATTAAAGTGTATCAGTGGTCCAGAGAGAGAAATGATAGACTGAAACATTTTTTCACTTTTTCTTTTGTTTTTTTTTTAATATGGTTTATGTACAAATATATTTTTCATGGTTTCATGGTGATAATGGATAGCATATTGCTTGCTTTCTCAATGGGTGGGAGAGGCAAAGAATAGAATTTGGTGAAATTTTAAATTAAATTTAAACTAATGTTATACTATAAAAATTCAAAAATGGAGGAATAATAAAATAAAGTGTATGGGAGAAAAGTCAATTGAATCAATCAATTAATCTAACTAAACTTATATAACTAAGAAATAGTCTAGTCTTGTTACCTTCATCAGGTAAAAATATCTCTATTGAGGGGCAGCTAGGTGGCGCAGTGAATAAGAGCACCAGCCCTGAAGTCAGGAAGACCTGAGTTCAAATCTGGTCTCAGACACTTAACACTTCCTAGCTGTGTGACCCTGGGCAAGTCACTTAACCCCAATTGCCTCAGCAAAAATAAATAAATAAATAAAAAGAATGTCTCTATTGAACCAATGTAAATGCAAAAAAATCTTTGGTCAATTTGAAAAATGTGAAAGCTACTGGATGGTGTGAGGTGATATTATACTGGAGTTGTATTGGGATCAGCTAGAAAGACTAAGTTATGTCTTGTGGGATTTGTATGTAATGGCAAACTAGTTTAAATCCTGGCATATAAGTGTCTAGCCAGGTCAGTGATAATAGCCATTCTAGATCTCAAAGACTATAAAATGAAATCAGATTTAAGAAGTGAAAAATTAACCCCTCACTTTAATCATATCACAATACAACTATTTTCCTGTATTTTACTGAGTCCAAGAATAATGAAAATAACTATAAAGAAAAGAAATACATACTTAATAGAGGTTTTAAAGACCTACTTTTGCCCATCCTCCTAAAGTGTCTTTTTCTTATTCTTTGGTTAACATGACTATATTAGTTTTAAAAAATTAAACTTAAAATGAAAATTCTGTATTATCACAAAACTAGCTTTCTTGACAACATCTTAAAAGATTCAGTTAAATTAAAAAAAAAAAAACATCTTTTGAGCCTCTACACTATGCAAGACACTGTGCTAAACAATGGGGATAAGAATATGAAATTAGATAAGATCCTTGCCTTAAAGAAGCATACAATCTTACTTAAGTAAATAAGCTAGTTGAAAGTATACTTCTCAGTGTAGGTCTTTTGTATGTCTTAGAAAGGGAATTTTACTAAAGTTAGGTTCTTTACTTACCATGTATTTAGCAGCAGTTGGAGCATTCAGTATGGTTGGGTGAGAAATGTCTAATTCCTTAGTTCTGGCAAAATTATCAGACTTTTTCAAGAAATTATCAAAATCATTCTCATTGGGGAATTCAGGAGTAATAAAGGATAATGCAACTTTGTCTGTTGTGAAAGAAAGCATGTTTGACAATGTCAATATTAAAGCTTTTCAAGATTACGCCTTCAAACAGAACTAAGACCAATAAAAGAAACAGATTCATTTGAAATGCACTCTTTCTCTTCCATGCCCTAGTCATTTCATCTCCATGAGATTCAGTTTTCTCCTATGTAAAATGAGAAGGCTACCCAATATGATTTTCAAAGCCACTTATCATTTGTCACTTTCACTTATCATTCTACCTGCCTCAATCCAGACAAGTTCATGTGCAAACAGGCAGGGAATACTTTTCAGCACAATATAGAGAGAAATCCAATATGGCTCCTATGCTCTATAGTCCAACAGCACAATAGAGCCACATACAAAAGCCATTTAATGTTAATTATGTTCTTCAACCTAGGCTGGATCAATGAACCAGTTTAGAGAGGAAAGTTGGTATGAATATTAAAAAAATTCATTTTTTTATCTTTCATGCAAGAAACAGGGAGAGATTACTCTCCTCATCACATAGCCAATTTTAAAAAGAGTCAATTGAAGATGGTCTTCCTATATTCTACAAACCAGAAGAAGGAAAATGGGCTGTATGCATTCCTGAATGTATCAGTGGGCAGAAAAATAATTCACGGTCTTATTATTTCCTATTATAGTTGACGAATCAGTAATTTAAGTTCTTGCTCTCTCTTAATTATGAGATAAAACTTGAATCAAAATTTTAATGTCACTCTAATAAAAACAACAAACTACATAGCAAAAAGAATGTTTTTAAAGACTGACAGGCAATGCCATAAATGAATATCCCTAGTCTTTCTAATCTCTCCAGTCCTGATGGCATTTTTCAATACCTATTCTCTGAAAATGGATTTTGGTAGTCTTGATCAAGGCTAAATGAATTGATAAAAATAAATGTCGCTTTTATGCAAATCTCCTCAATAAAAAGAAAGCAAAAAAGGAAATGGGAACTACAGCTACTATTCAAAGCTGTACTATAACAACTAAGAGGAAGTTAAATTTAAAAAGACATTCAGGAAAATAAAACCAGGTAGCTTGATATACTACAAATTAGGAAACATAAACACAATTACTTCAAAAGAGAATCCATTAATAAGCAATTATGTTAAGTTCTTTGAGGAAATTTGCAAAGGACACCTGTGTTTTGTACCACAAGGAGGGGTTAATTACTTGGATCCTGAATTTAAGCTTTATTCTTGCTACAAAAGAAGTTTAAAGGAAAGTTTTCCCCTGTGCCTTGATTAAATACACTTTTCATCAGATACTTACAGTTGAGAGTGTAAAGGCAGAAAAGAGATGGGTTGACTTTATCAGTCAGCTGAAATAGTCTTTTAGGTGGTTCTGCTTGCAAATCCATTTCGTATATGGCTGTCTTCTGAAAGCAGAAATGATCATCATCTCTGAAAACAAAAAAAAAAAGGCTCTAAAGTCTACAACATAGACAGTTTTGGCAAGATAGGTTAAAATTGTCAGATGAACATATTTACTAGATCAGTGGTTCTTCTGAAACTATTGTGAAAATATGAAATATCATTATTGTTAAGTTTATTCACCATTAAAAGGACTGGCATTTTAAATTCTTTTCTATAATGAGAGAAAAAATCTAGACAAGAAAAATAACCACCAAGCAATTTAGTATAATATGAAACATAATCAAGGGCCTTATGATACAAGAGAGAATTAAAAAATCAAGGTAAAAATAGGATAACATGGAGGTTTGGATTATAAAACAATTTTGCTTGAAACATGACACTAGGAACGATTTAAGAATATCTAGTTTGCTGAATTAAGGTATGAATTAAAGACAAGAATATATCATGTGTAAATGTCTGACACAGAATTCAATGCTATGTCCTACAATGTTATATCCAATGTTCTTTCTATTACTTTACAAGATGGATTATATTATATACTAATAATACAATAAAAAACTAATAAGGAAAACTTTTTAAAAAATATATCATGTGAAATGAGAAAAAAATGGATGTCTGAAATTATCTTTTTCCCTCCCTGAGACAATTGGGATTAAGTGACTTGCCCAGGATCACACAACCAGGACATGTTAAGTGTCTGAAGTTAGATATGAACTCAGGTCTTCCTGACTTCAGGGCTGGTGCTCTACTCTCTGCGCCATCTAGCTGCCCCATGTCTGAAATTATCTGATCATTTTTGGTGCTTAAAAAACATACCATAGCCAAGTATACAGCTCATGGCGATGACAGTTGATAATCAACTTGACACATGAATGGACCAGAAAATAAAGTCAGGAAGACGTAGAAATAGAGAGGTGGGTAGTTTAACTGAGGGAAAAAAGTGAGCAAGATGATGCTAGCAGAAGTTATGAAAAGAAATCTAGCAGAATAGTTAATGATGACACTGTAAAAGCAGAAGTTAGATAATAGAGACAGTAAACCTGCTAATGAAGGACAACCATCTGATCAATCCATTCATGTTTATTTGGTTGCTGCCATGTGCTAATCCTATACTTGGCACTGTTGTGGATGGACCAAAACATCTAGATGGTAGCTTACCATCTAGATAAAAGAGATAATCATACACACATTAAAAGGATAACTAAGGAAGCAAATGATAGTTGCCAAGTGAGTGACACACAGAACAAGAATTAGGATTTAGAGGAGGAAGCCATCAGATTCAAGTAGGCTGATCAGAGGGGAGAGGGTAACTAGAGCATGAAGGTACAGAAGAGTAGGAAAGTTATACTAGGAAGGGAGAGAGAAAGGTACAGAGGTAGGGATGTAGAAGCATGATTTGGGCACAGTAAGTAGCACAATCTACTGTGGGGAGTCTTAAATATCAGGCCAACTAGTTTGAACCTTATTCTGATGGCAATCAAAAAACATTAAAAATTTCTAGCCAGGAACATAATAAAAGAGATGTATGTTTAGAAAGGTTAATCTGGAGACAGTTCATGTGACAGGATGGAATGAAAGAACATTAGCCGAGATCTTAGGGAAAGGACTACTCTAGTGAGAGCAACAATGCATAATAAAGGTCTGACCTAAGAATGATGGTGAAAACAAAAATAGAAAGGATATAAATCTCATTGAGGAGAGATATTTTTGTGCCTAACTGGACAAGCAAGGAAGGAGAAGAGGAAGAATGAAGGGCTATAAATAACATCAACCTAGGGGTCTAGCAAAGACACTCCTTAGGGATGAATGACAACACAACTGACAAGAAGTCAGGAGGAAGAGCTGTTTTGAGGGAAAGGTACTATAATCAGTTGCTGCTGTCATGCTTTCTTATGTCTTCACCATTTTTGACTGCATGAAAGATAATATACAGTAAACCTTTGACTACTTGGAAATTAACCAGAACACTCACTTCATTGGTATTATCCTTTTTCCTCCAGGTGGAGGCAATGGCATAAGCAAAGATTAAGAAATAGGAATATACAAAATATGCTTTGGGGGCAATAAGATTTTTTTTCATTCTTCATAATCTCACCTTCCCACTCCCACATAACATTCCACTTTCAAGAGAAAGAAAAAAAAAATCCAAGTTCCTATCAGGAATTTATTCAGAAAAGCAATTTCCAAGTGATACCCTGACTTCACTACCAATTCAGCTTTCCAAGAAAACTAACTAATGTTCTAAATGATACCTCCAGGGCCTTTTGAGATGATTGATCCAAAGAAAATAAGTTAATGCTCTTATCAATGCAAGAAAATAGACACCTTGGGTATCAGAGAACTTAAATGGATGGGAACGTTATTGTTCAGTCATGTCCAACTCTTCATGACCCTATTTAGGGTTTTCTTGGCAGAAATACTGGGATGTTTGCCATTTCCTTCTCCAGCTCATTTTACAGATGAGGAAACTGAGGCAAACAGGGTCAAGTGACTTGCCCAAGCTACCAAGTATCTAAGGTCATCTTTGAATTCAGGTTTTTCTGATTCTAGGCCCAGCCCTTAACCACTGCTTCATCTAGCTGTCTCACAGAAAAGAATTTAATTAGATAATCATTATGTATACTACTGTGGGCAAGAAACCCTTACAAGAAATGGAGTAGCCTAATAGTCAATAAAAGGTGTGACAAGCAATACAAGGTCATTTCAAAAATGATTAAGTGATATCTATTCTAATCTAAGGCAAACAAATCAGTATCACAGGAATATAAGTCTGTGCTCCAACCACTGATGCCAGAGGCCAAAGTTGATTAGTTCTTTGAACACCTACAACATCTTCTGAAGATAAAACAAAAAAAGGTGCCACATTTATCATAGGGGTATGGAACACTAAAGTAATAAATTAAAAGATCATTAAAATAACAGGAAGTTTGACCTTGCAGTACAAACTAAAACAAGACAAGAGACTAATAAAGTTTTGTCAAGCTAATTTGCTGGTAATAACAAACACTTTCTTTTTTTTAATTGAAGCTTTTTATTTTCAAAAGATATGCAAAGATAATTTTTTACCATTGACCTCTGTAAAACCTTGTGTTCCAATTTCCTCCCTTCCCCCACCCTTCTCCTAAATAGCAAGTAAGAGGCAGCTAGGTGGCATAGTGGGTAGAGCATCAGCCCTGAAGTCAGGAGGACCTGAGTTCAAATCTGGTCTCAGACACTTAATATTCCCTAGCTGTGTGACCCTGGGCAAGTCACTTAACCTCAATTGACTGAGCAAAAAGCAAAAAAAGAAAAAAAACTAAATAGCAAGTAATCCAATATATCAAACACTCTTTTTCAACAGCCTAAAAGATGACTCTATACATGGACACCATCAAATGGTCAATATAGAAATCAACCTGATTGTATCTATATTTTACAGCCAAAGATACAGAAGCTCTATACAATTAGTTAAAATAAGACCTGGCACTGACTGTGGATCAAGTTATGAACTTCCTATTGAAAAATTCAGACTTAAAAACAAGAAAGTAAAGAAAGCAATCAGATCCCCTCTGATCAGCCTACTTGAATCCGACAGCTTCCTCCTCTATCCTAGTTCCTGTGCTATATACCACTCACCTGGTGCTTAGAAATCATACCATAGCCAAGTATACAGCTCAAATATACAGATGACAATCAACTTTACACATGAATGGACCAGAAAATGAAGTCAGGAAGATGCAGAAATGAGAGCTGAGTAGTTAACTGGGGGGAAAAAGTGAGCAAGATGATGCTAGCAGAAGTTATGAAAAGATATCTAGCAGAATAGTTAATGATGACACTGACAAATGACTACAGCATCTAAAAGCAGAAGGTGGATAATAAAGAGAGACAGTAGACCTGCTAATGAAGGACAACCATCTGATCAGTCCATTCATGTTTATTTGGTTGCTGCTGCAACCTCTATGCAAACTCTATACTTGGCACTGTTGTGGATAGACTAGAACATAAGGCAGAACATAAGGCAATATAGGTTTGATCTAAATAGCACCCCTTACAAGTATGAAATGGTGGTGAGGAACAGATTTAAGGAATTATATCTACATATTAATAGAGTGCCTGAAGAACACTATTATATATTATACATAATATACAACATAATATATATTATACATATGATATATATTATTTATATATTTTGGACAGAGGTTCACAACTTTGTAAATGAAGGAGCAACAAAAAATATTCCAAAGAAAAAGATCAAAAAAGCAAAATGGCTGACTGATGAGGGTTCAAATTACCTAATAATTGTGCTCATTTCACAAGCCAACAAGATTAGGCTTAAGATTCTACAAATTAGGCTTCAGCAATAGGTAAACCAAGAAATACCAGAAGAGCAGGGTGGTTTTTCAAAGAGGCAGAGGAAATAAAAACCAAAATGGAGAAAGCAAAAGAGTTCCAGAAAAAAATTTCATTAACTTCATTAACCACTCAAAAGCCTTTGACTGTGTAGGTCACAACAAAATATAGCAAGTCTTCAAAGAGATGGGAGTACTAGATCATTACACTTATTTCCTGAAGAATCTGTTTGCAGTTAGAACTGAACATGGAACATCTAATTGGTTTAAGATTTGAGAAGGAGCATGACAAGACTACTGTCAAGATAAATAACAATAGATGCAGAAAAATCCTTTGAAAAAATATAGCACCAATTCCTATTAAAGCACTAGAGAACATATGAATAAATGAAATATTCCTTAAAATGATAAGCATTATCTATCTAAAACCATCAGCAAGCATTATCTGAAAAGGAGACAAACTAGAAGCTTTTCTAATAAGATTGGGGTGAAGCAAGAATAACCATTATCACCATTATTATTCAATATAGTTCTAGCTATAGCTTTAGCAATAAGAGAAAAGAAATTGAAAGAATTAGAATAGGCAATGAAGAAATAAAACTATCACTATTTGCAGATGATATAATAGTATACTTAGAAAATCCTAGAGAATCAACTAAACAACTACTTTAAATAATTAACAACTTTAGAAAAGTTACAGGACATAAAATAAATGTATATAAATCTATATATTACTAACAAAGCGCAGCAGTAAGAGATCGAGAAATTCCATTTAAAATAACTATACACAATATAAAAGATTTGAGAGTCTGCCTACCAAGACAAACACAGGAACTATATGAACACAATTACAAAATACTTCACATAAATACAGTCAGACAAATAATTAGAAAATATCAATTGCTCATGGTAGGCTGAGCTAATATAATAAAAATGACAATTCTACCTAAATTAATGTACTTATCCAGTGCCATACCAATCAAATTACCAAAAAATTATTTTATAGAGTTAGAAAAAAATAACAAAATTCACCTGGAAGAAAAAAAGTCAAGAATATCAAGGAAAGTAATGAACAAAAATGCAAAGGAAGGGGGCCTAGCTATACCATATCTATAACTATATTATAAAGTGACAATCATCAAAGCTAATTAGTACTGGTTAAGAATAAGAGTGATAGATCAGTGGAATAGGTTAGGTAAACAAAACCCAAGAGTCAATGACTATAGCAATCTACTATTTGATAAACCCAAAGACTCTAGCTTCTGGAATAAGAATTCACTATCTGACAAAAAACTGCTAGGAAAACGGGAAAATAGTTTTAATGCTCAATTAGGCACTGACCAACATCTCACATCATATACCAAGATAAGATCAAAACAGATACATGATTTAAATATAAAAGGCAACATTATAAATCTATGAAAAGGGAAGAATTTATGACCAAACAGAAAACATTATGAAATGCAAAATGGATCATTTTGATTACATTAAATGTAAAAGGTTTTATACAGATAAAGCCAATGTAACCAAGATTAGAAGGGAAGCAAAAAGCTGGAAAACAATTTTTACAGGCAGTGTTTCTGATAAAGGCCTCATTTCTCAAATATGTAGAGAACTGAGTCAAATTTACAAGCTTTCTATAAATAAAATGAGAAGGCAAAAAAATGATGCAGATAAATAGAAAGGAAGTTCACAAGTTTTCCATGGAAAGGAAAATAACAGAATTGGTGCAGTTGGCTTCATCGTGTATCCAAAGACAAGAAGAAATATCATTTCCTAAGACCACCATGAAAATGATGATAGCTTCTATCCCCATCTGTTACAGAAGATGATGTGACTGAGAAAGTCTACTCATCAATCAATCAACAAGCATTTAAGATCGTAGGCACCAGGCTAGGTTCTAAAGATATAAAAACAAAGGAGACAATATTGTTTCTACTCTCAAGAAGCTTGCATTATAACATGGCAGACAATTAATACAAAACAAATAACAAGGTAATGTTGGGGAAAAGGCACTAGCACTTGGAAGGATCAGGAAAGAATTCATGAAAGAGGTGCTACTTTAGTTGAATTTTGAAAAAAAAAAAACAAGGATTCTAAGAGGTGAAAATGAAGAGAGGAAACATTTCAAGAAAGTTAAGAAGAACTCAAGAAGACCAACTCTCCCAATAAGTCAAAATATATTTTTGTACCTAATAATTTCAATGTAGGAGAGGATGACATATATTAAAAAATCTGGTTTAAAAATAAGAAGAAAGGTCAAAGACTTCTAAACTACACAGAAGCCTTACCTATATTTATGGTTTAACTCCTTAAAATAAGTAGAAAAGGTAACTGATGGGACAACTGTCATGTTCTACTGAAATCCACATATTGTCAAGAGAACCTGGTGAAGACCTCCAACTCATTAAGTAGTAGACCATAAATCCATTGGGATATTTTGAGAATGGACCCCTTTTTCTTTTGGTCAGCAAAAAAGCTTTGATGAAAACAGACTGAATAACTTTGAAAAGCTTTCAGTCTTTCAAACATCACTTGCTAATCCTTCCATAAAAATAAAGTCATATTATCATTCTCAGAATCATAAACTGACTTCATCACCCTGCCACAGTAATTATCATTCCAAGTGCTTCTTACTTTATTTGTACACAGATAATTCAAGATAGAGTCATCAAATTCTAATCATCTAGGAACACTGTTTTCCACTATTTTCACGTACAATGCCAGAATTTTTGGAAACTTACTTATCATAAAAGTCTAAACAAAGTCTTCCTATTGAATTTTTTGTCCTATCAGCCAACATTGCATAAAATCAAAGTGTATTCTTTCCCCCCCACAAGATATTAATGAGAATAGCTTACTGATGTTATAAAGTGGTTATCTTGAAATAATCTGAAATAATCCCCAATAAAGGAACTTTGATTTTCCTTTCAGGGACAAAGTTTTCAGACAATAGATAAATAGTGAAATGATGCACTAGCATTCTGGAAATGGGAAAAGCACAAAAAGGAGGCCTCCAGAGACTGAGTGAAATACTCTGAAGATTTATGAGAAAACACAGGCTAAGTATTGGAGGAGTAAGTGTCAAGTATCCATCAGAAACCACTCAATTGGCTACAGTTGTAAACTTACTTGACCACACGAACAGAGCATGTTGAGAAAATACTGATGTCTGCAGAGCTGCAGTCAGGGTCACAGCAGCAGTTAGCATCACATTCTTCGGCTATCAGGTCACACACACAGAGTGCAGAAACTAGAGAAAACACAGCAGGTCAACAGCGAGTAACACAGACAGGTAGTAACCTTATAGCCAGTGTTTCTGAGAAAGGCCTGATTTTTCAAATATGTAGGGACATTTTAATGACCTATCTAATTTAGGAGAGGGGCAAGACCTGATCTCATTGGTACAGAGAACTCTAAAGGGAGAACCCAGGCAGGTGAGCACCTTCTCTGGGACACATTCTTAAAGCATAGCCTAAATT
This sequence comes from Myrmecobius fasciatus, assembly GCA_023553655.1. Lineage (NCBI taxonomy): Eukaryota > Metazoa > Chordata > Mammalia > Dasyuromorphia > Myrmecobiidae > Myrmecobius > Myrmecobius fasciatus. The sequence continues at coordinate 266,245 of JAJPUD010001761.1, forward strand.
CCAATAGATTTGGGATGGAAAATGCCATCACACCCAGAGAGAGAATTATAAAGATTGAATGTGGATCAAGGCATAGGATTTTCACTTTTTTCTTTTGTTTGTTTTCTTTTTCATGGTTTTTTCCCTTTTGTTTTGATTTTTCTTGTAAGTGACAAATAAGGAAATATGTTTAGAAGAACTGCACATATTTAACTAATATCAGATTACTTCCTATCTTGGGGAGGGTTGAGGTAGGGGAAGGAGGAGAAAAATTTGGGTCCCAAAATCTTAGAAAAATGAATGTTGAAAAAAAGAAAAAAGAAAAAAAGAAAAAGGAATGTTGAAAACTATCTTTTACAAGTATTTGAAAAAATAAAAAAAAAATTTTAATGAAAAAGGAGTAGCCTAGAAGTCTGAGAGGTTCGGGGATTTGCCCTGACTCATGCCCTATGTGTTTCAGAGAAAGAACTTAAATCACATCTTTTTGGCTTTGAAGCCAGCTATCCACTAGGATATGCTGATTCTCTGCCATATACTTTACTAAGACAAAATTTGATGACTTCCAAAGTTATATATAAATTATTCTAATGCTTTTTTTAGAGAACTGAACATTTCAAGTTAGAGTTAGAGCAGAAACATAACAAATTGTCATTTGAAAAATCTATTGAACTATATGATGATCAATTCTGATGGATGTGGCTCTCTTCAACAATGAAATGCTTCAAACCAGTTCCAGTTGTTCAGTAAAGAAGGCCATATACACCCAGAGAGAGGGATATGAAATGTGAACCACAACATAACATTTTCATGCTCTATATTGATGATTGCTTGCATTGGGTTTCCTTTATCAGATCTTTTTTGTTCATGTAGATACGATTGTTCTTGCACAGCAAGATAAGTATGGACACATGTATATATATATTCGACTTGTCAAATATTTTAATATAATTAACATGTAGTAGATTTCCTGCCATCTAGGGGAGGGGAGAGGAATGGGGGAAAATTTGTAACGGAAAGCTTTGTAATGGTCAATATTGAAGAACTACTTATACACGTTATGTAAATAAAAAGCTTTAATTAAAAAAAAAAGAAAAAAAAGAAAAATCTATTGATAAGTATTTTGATAAATTTTCTTCATGCCTCCTTCAAAGTACATTCTGTTTTACATGACTGCACACATATAACCTTTATCAGGGAGAGGGGAGAGAAGAAAAGGAGGGATAGAATTTGAAACACAAAACTTTAAAAAAAATATGCCAAAAAACCCCTCAAAATAAAAAAAAATGTTCTCCACAGGATATTGTTAACAATAAAAAGGAAGAATTATGGGGCAGCTAGGTGGTGTAGTGGGTAGAGGACCAGCCCTGAAGTCAGGAGGACCTGAGTTCAAATCTGATCTCAGACAGACACTTAATATTCCCTAGCTGTGTGACCCTGGACAAGTCAGTTAACCTCAATTGCCTCAGCAAAAAGCCAAAAAAAAAAAGAAGAAGGAAGAATTACTTAATTTTTAATAGTACAAGTGTAACTTGGCCTTTGCATTGCATTTGACCAGAGTTCTATAGTCTCTCAATGTCTGATTTCATTTATAATGCTGAAGACAGTGCATATACTAGCCCTTATTCAGTGAGAGAAATGTATGCTTTATCGAAAGGATGATCCAACTTGTCAAAAATAATAGGAATGAGGAAATTGAGGACCCCCAAAAATGTCAATTTATCTCTTTGGGAGAGAAAATTTTTTAAAAATACAAATCACCAAGAAGAAGAAAATTAAAGTTAAAACAATTCAGACATCCATCCACCCATCAGGCTAACACTGACGACAAAAGAAGAAAAAAGCAATTGATAAAAGGGGAGCTGTAAATCAATCCAACTATTCTGAAAAACAATATGGGATTAAAAGCAAAAAATCACTAAACTGTATACAACCTTTGACCCAGTATTATTCCAATTAAGCATGTACCCTTAAGGAGGTCAAAGTCAGAAAGAATTCATATGTACAAAAATACCAGAATGGCACTTTTTGCTGGAGTAAAGACCTATAGAGAAAATAAATTCTCCTCAGCTAGAGAATGGGTAAACAAATGACTGATAGAAAATGAATGTAAATTTTCATTGTGCCATAAGAAAGAATGACTATGAGATTAAGAAATATTGACTGAAACAAGTTAAACCAGGAGAACAATTTAGGGGATGGCCAAAATTTAATATGTGTGTGTGTGTGTGTAAAACATACACACACACACACACACACAAAGAATCTCGATAAAACAAAGTTTTAAAATGCAGAGGGGGGCAAAGGGTGCAAATGAAGATGCAGGTAGAGCAATTTTGTTTCCTTGTTTAAAGTAACGTGTATATATGCATATCTACATAAGGGCTTCTTTTTTTTTAAGTACATGAGAATTTTCAGATGAAGAAATTAATGCCTTTTCTAGTCACATGAAAAAATGCTCTAAATCACTACTGATTAGAGAAATACAAATTAAAACAACTCGAGATACCACCTCACACCTCTCAGATTGGCTAAGATGACAGGAAAAGATAATGATTAACAATGCAGAGGATGTGGGGAAAGTGGGATACCGATACATTAGATGATGGAATTGTGAAATGATCCAACCATTCTGGAGAACAATTTGGAACTATGCCCAGAGGGCTATATAAAGCATACCCTTTGATCCAGCATCTCTCTATGGGTCTATATCCCAAAAAAATTTTTAAAAAGGAAAGAAAAAGATCCACAGGTGCAAAAATATTTGTAGCAGCTCTTTTTGATGGCACAGAATTGAAAAATTAGTAGATGCCCACCACCTGAGGAATGGCTGAATAAGTTATGTTATATGAAAGCAATGGAATATTATTGTTCTATTAAAAATGACGAACAGTCTGATTTTAGAAAGGCCTGGAAAGATTTACATGAACTGATGCTGAATGAAACAAATAGAACCAGGAAAATATTGTACACAGCAACAACAAGATCATGCAATGATCAACTATAAAAGTCTTAGTTCTCAGTGATCCAAGGCAATCCCAATTTGGATGGAAAATTCCATTCACATCCAGAGAGAGAACTATGGAGACTGAATGTAAATCAACACATGCTATATTCACTTTCCCCACCCCCTTTTTCTTTTTTTTTTTCCCTCTTGTAATTCTCTCCCAATGTGATTCATAAGGAAATATGAAAGTAAAAAAATGAATGTACATGTATAACCAAAAAATGTTTTTTACACATAACTGGGTAAAATAAAAATTCAACAAAAAAAAAATAAAGTACAAGCACAAAACTCACACAGGGCACACACAGAGTCCCTGCTCTAAAGAAGACAAGGATTATGGATCACCACAGTTGGGGAGTTCTAGGGCACAACAAAGTTAAATCCCATTGGGTGTCTAAGTCTGAAACCAATATAATGAGCACCTGACATTACAGGCAGTCTCAGAATAAATAAATTGACCCAGAATGCAAAGCTAGAGTGCCAATTAATGGTAAAGTTATCCTATGAGTGACCACTGAACTGTCATCTAGATAAAAGAAGACTTAGTCTCAAAAAAAAATAAATAAATAAAAGTCTAGTTTTGTATGCAATCCTCTTCTCTCTTCTTTGTATTTTGAAATATCAATGTTGATTATTATGTTTGTCAAGAATAAAAAAAAAGATGCATTTTTTTTTTAAAGCAATGACCTGGAGGTCAGATGATTTTGGTTAGAACCTGTCTATTTTAGTAGTTATGTAACTACTGATACATTATTAGCCTCTTTGAGTCACAGTTTCATAATCTCTAAAATGGGGGGGAAACCCCAGGGTCTTTAACCTTCACAGGGCTATTGTTGTAAAGAGCTAAATAACAGTGATGGACTCTGATAGCCATTCCCTTCTCTGGTATTCATCCTCTCCATCATCGATGACATTTGCCATCGAAGTTCCCAGACCCTGTATCACTCAGATAGTAACCCTAGATCTTAGAAGTGGAAGAGATTCAAGAGGTCATGCAATTCAATTCCCTTATTTACAGATAAGGAAACTGAAAGGCTCAGGAGAATGGAAATGACTTGACAAAGGTCACATAACAGGAAGCAAAAATAGGCTTTAAACACAAGACTTCAGAATTAATGATCTCTCTTCCTGCACACTCTTCCTCCTTCTGGGAACACAGCCTTCTGAAGGCACTAGATTTAAATAGTTCTCTGCCCCCCTCCTCCTTATGCTACCTAGCATTCCCATCCAGGTCAACAGAGGAGGGCACTGATTTTATCAAGTTAAGTTTCTTTTTATTTTAGTATAAAACTGTCTGATTCTTTCTGGTGCCCTGCACTACCAGGACGATATAAGTGACTGGTTTAAAAATCACATGAGAACGTAGTATCTTTGAGAATAGGAATTGTTTCTTTTTTTATTGTCACTTCATACATTCTTGCTGACTGATTCAAATTCTTTGAAATCATTTATTAATGATTATTATCATCAGGAACAACAAAAAATATAATTTAATAAAACTATAAGAGCAGAAGTTAACTCTAAATTCATACACATGCACATCCCCTTACCATGTCCTGGTCCACTAGAGCAAGGAATACATGTCTTAATCAAATTTCCTATTTCTCCCAGCAGCTAGGACAAAGGTCCATACATAGCAGATACTTAATAAAATCTTATTATGTGTTGTTATGGCTTCTTTTTTCTCACTCCTATTAGACTGTAAACTCCATGAGAGCACAAACAGTAGTTTAAAATCTAACCTTTTTTTATCTTTTCAAATGCCAGAGACAGAATTCTTTACAAAGTAAACTTTCGATAAGCAAGTATTGATTTAGTAATGAAAGAGATCTTAGAGATCATCAAATACAAGCCCTTAATTTTTCAGATGAAATAAATGAGTCGAAGAGGGGTTGAGGGACTTGTCCAAGGCACAGTATCAAAGAGGAGATTCAAGCCCAGATCTTGTGTTCTAGTTATCTCATTAACGTAAGGGGCTTAAACTGCTTACATTAACTTGGTCATACAGCAGGTAAACTCCCTGACCAGAGTTGGGAAGACCTGAGTTCAAGACTTCAGATACTTACTGTGTGAGCCCTGGGCAAGTCACATAATGTTTGCCTCAGTTTCCAGATTATAATAGCACCTATCTCATAGGGTTATGGTGAGGATCAAACGAGGTAACATACCTAGAGTGCTCTTTAAGCTTACATGTATATTTTTACCATGTTTAATATATATTGGGTTATATGCCATTTAGGGGAGGAGGTGGGGGGAAAAGGGAGGGAATTGGAACACAAGGTTTTTCAAGGGTCATTGCTGAAAAAAATTATCCTTACATATGTTTTGAGAATAAAAAACTTCAATTTAAAAAAAACTTAAAAAAAAAAACTTGCATGTATCTAGATGGGGTGTTTGGAGCATTCAGCCCCCTCTGCTGGGAGTACTTGGTCCACTCTGGTAAGCCAGCTCAGCTGATGGGCCAAACTGGCTGAGGGCCACAAATGGAACAGCTTCCCCAAGAGTGTGAAAGCTTTTCAGAGCAGAATGGACAGATGAGAAAAATTCAGAGGTTGCTCAGGATGACAGTTATAGTCACCTGCTGCATCTGGGGCCATCACCAGGTGTCTTGTGTCCTACACTGGCCTTGGATGACTCAGGAGGCAGCGAAGGGCTTTGCCCATATGTTTCACTTAAATCTAGGTCACCAGAGTCAAGATGTCACCCCATGAAGTCATTAGTCCTCCTCAAAAATGAAGGACAAACAATCTAGCTATATAATAATATACATATGTAGCCAGCTATTCTTATTGTACCTGTTTGCTGTTATTCCCTAACATCCTTCTAGGTTCATGAAGGCAGGATCTATATTTTATCTAAAATCTCTATATGCTCTGGGAGTGAGGGCCACTGTGTAAAGTACAGGATCTAGGGTCAGAAATCCCTGAATTCAAATCCTCTCTCAGCTACTTACCAGCTGTGGGCTGTTTGCCCTCAGTTTCCTCATCTATAACGGGTACTTTAGCAGCATCTCTCTCAAAGGGTTGTCATGAGGACTGCAATGTCTGCAAACTTACAAGGGCCACCTCAATGTTAGCCATTATCATCACCATTAAGGTTCCTTCTTGTTTTCCTATTTCCAGCATTATTACAAAGCCTGGCACCCAGGAGACTTCTTCATACAGCAGCCGCTTGTAGATGCTCTGGTTGCTGTATCCAGGAGCTGGAGTCTCCCCCACTTTGGTGCTCCCTCTGCACACAGCAGTGGTTTAATAGATGCTTGGGCAACAGCTGCTGTATCTGTACGAAGGGCTCTCACTCCCGGAGCCTCAGTTACCCTCAACACCAGTCCCCTCCTTTCTCCTCCTTTCCCCCTCTCTCTCCTACCGTGTTCTAAATGCACACAGCAGGCGCTTAATAAGTGTGGCCGTCCGCCTCGAGGTCTGGGCCACGCCCGCTGGCTCACCCGCCCCCACCTTCTCGGTACCCACCGTCCGTGACCGGGCTGGGCCTCAGGGCCTCCTGCTTGGGGGGCCTCGGGGCCAGAGTCACGAGCGACTGAGAAGTGGACCCGACCTCAGTCGTGGAGTCCGTGGTGGACTCGGGGTCCGGGCCCTGGGTGGATTCGGTGTGGGCCTGGGGTTGGGGTTCGTGGTCGGGGCCCGGCGCTGTCCCCGGGCTCAGTAAGACAAGTAGCAACCACAGGATACCCCCCCACCCCATCATGGGCCACAGACAGCTCCCCCACGCCGGAAGCGCGCGTCGTCTTGGAAACGCCTGGCCGAGCGCGGGGCATGACGGAAGGAGGAGGGCGGGGGAAAGGACTGTGAGGGAGGGGGCGGAGCCGAGCTTGTTCAAGGAAGGGGGGGGGGGGATTGACATCAGGGAAGCAGGGCCCAATCCAGGCTCAAATTCAGGCAGAGGTGGGGGAGGGAGAATGAGAAGTCAGCAGCCTCTAAATACAAAGAGACTGCAGTCCCGGGCGCAGAGTGAAGGTCTCCTAAGGAGGAGGGGGACGGCAGGGGAACCGAGCAACGTTTACAAAGGGGAGGACATTGACATCAGGGGAGGCAAGCAAGTTTAGGAAAGGGGCGGAGATTGACGTCAACACAGCAGAACAAGGTTAGGGAACTGGAAGAGAATGACGTCAGGGCTTTAGAGACCGCGTGCATATACATAACCCAGGAAAGGAAAGGGATTAATAATGTCAGGGGCACAGAGAACCTCTAGGGAATTGTAGGGGATGACGTCAGAATAAAGCCTGAACAATGAGGTCAAGGCCTTAGAAACTCCAGTCCCCCAACCCTGGCTCACATATAACCCCTTAGAGATTAATGTCAGGAGCAGGGAAATACCTAAGGAACTGAATGGGGATGACGTCAGGGGCTCAGGGTCCGATAGGGGTACAGGAGACTGACGTCACCAGTTCAGAAGGGGGCCCGATGGTAATGATGACATCAGTGACGCTGACCAAAGGGAACTGGCAGAGACTGAAGTCAGAGAGTGAACCTTGGGAAGGACAAGGGACTTAATGTCAGGGACATAAAGCAAATCCGGGGAATTGGAAAGGGATCACTTACAAGGGTTCAGAGTAAAGTTAAGGAAAGCAGAGCATGACATCATGGGCACAGAGCAAGTCTGCAGCTGTTAGAGTGTGATGGTGTGGAGACACTGGAAGAGGGTGGCTGCAGGAGCCCAGGGAACCTAGCTAGTGAACTAGGGAAGGTGGGATGAATGTCCACGGGCAGCAAAGTGAGGTTGGGGAATAGAAGCAGATGGTGTCAGGGACACTCAGGGGAGGGGAAGAGGTTGGCATCAGGGCTGTAGAGCCAGCTTAGGGTTGTGGAAGAGAAGTCAGGATACAGAGAGAGCCTGGGGATGGGGAGGAGAAGGATGCAGTCAGGGGAGCTGACTAAGCTTGGGGAAATGGAGGCCACTGACCTTCAGGATCCAGAGCCCAGCTTAGGAGCTAGAGGAAGAAGAGTTAGGGGTGCAGAAAAAGGAGGGCTTAGCATCTGGAAGAGGATGACTTCCAAAGAGCAGAGCCATCCCAAGAAGCTGGACAAAGACCTGAGGACTCAACAGTCTTGGAAAGGAAAAGATGATGGTGGCAGGGGAGAGAGAGAGCTTAGTCAAGGAAAGGAGGATGAAGGCAGGGAGACAAGGATGGGGCATGAAGATGGAGGGAGGAAGGAATGGGATAGAGAGAGGGGAGGTCACTGGTCTGGGAGTCAGGAGACAGGGGCTTGTTTTGCTGCTGGTGGAAAGACTGCTGGCAAGGAGCCTCACATTGAATCCCAGATCTGCTGCTCACTGCCTGTGTGACCTTGGACTAGAGCAGTATGACTTCTCTAGGCCTCAGTTTCCCCATCCACAAATGATTGCCTATTTAAGGGCACTTTCAGCTGTAGGAGAAGCAGGCTAGCTTCATCATAAAAGGAAGTAATGGAAAGCATCTTGGATCTTAATTAAAGGAAGTGGGTTCTAATCCTGGCTCTGCTCCTTACCACACATATGACTTTGAACAAGTTAGTCAACCTCCGTTTCCTCATTATTTTGACAAAACTGTCCTGCTTCATTTTGTACTCCAAACTTCCTGTTATTCCACTACAATGCTTCCCACATGATTTATGTCCCTCTTGTCCTTCCCTAGGTTCTCTCTCTGATTTCAGTCTCTGCCAATTCTCTAACTTTAGTCTGCACCGCTGACGTCATCAGCGTCATCAGCCCCCTTCTGGTTTCCCAATTTGGTTCTGAACCGGTGACGTCAGTCTCCCCTATCCCTCAGCGGGCCCTTAGCCCCTGACGTCATCATCTTCCACTTCCCTAACCTTGTTCCGCTGAGTTGACGCCAATCTCCGCCCCATCCCTAAATTTGACATCACTGACGTTAATGTCCTCCTCTCTATAATCGTAGCTCGGATCCCCTCCCGCTCTCCTCCTTTTTAGTGTACCCTCCTTCTGCACTGCCGACTTCAGTCTCCTAAAATCCTCAGAGGCTGCTCCCTTCTCCTGATGATATCTTCCCTCCCCCACCCCCGCCTGAATTTGAGCTTGGCTCAGACCCAGAATCCTCCATATGATTCTTCCCCAGCCCGTCTACTCCCATGATGCCCCGTGCTCTGCCGCGGCTGTTGTCAAGACAACGCGCGCTTCCGGCGTGGGGACCAGTCCGTGGCCCAAGATGAGGTTGAGGGATGTCTTTTGGTTGTAGCTGGTCTTCCCGAGCCCGAGGGCAGCGCTGAGTCTCGATCCGGGACCCCGGATTCCAACCCCGGACCCACACCGAGTCCGGCCCAGCGACCTGCAGAAAGCCCAGGGTCGCCTCTCCATTGCTGCTGATTCTGGCCCCGAGATTCCCAGAAGAGGTGCTCCGAGGATGGCATTCATACTTATTAAGCGCCTGGTGTGTGCACCTTGAGCACGCTGGGAAGAAGGGGAAGACACTGAGGAGAAACTGAGGCCCCCGGGGTGGGGATGGAGGGAGACCCTTGCATGCAAATACAGCAGCTGCTGCCCGAGCATCTCTTAAGCCCTTATACTGTGCAGACGAGCGCCGGGGTGTGGGGAGAACAACGGGGGAGACCCCAGCTCCTAAATATAGTAACTACAGCATCTGTTAATCGGCTGCTGTTTGCGGAAGTCTCCTGAGTGCCAGGCCCTGTGACGGGCTGGAGATAGGAAAACAGGGAACCTTAATGATGATGATAATGGCTAACATCGAGGTGACCCTTGTAAGTTTTCAGACATTGCACAGTCTTCACGACAACCCTGTGAGAGATCTGCTAATGTACCCATGTTACAGATGAGGAAACTTGGTGTGAATTAGAGTTAAGTGAGGCAGATCTGCACTAAGTTCCCCAGGGCTCACTCTCCAAGAATCATGGAAGTCCGGAGATGGTCTATGACCCATAGATGACCTTGGCCTTGGTCTCACCCAGTTCTAAGTTTCAGCGAACTACAAGGCTGCTGGAAAGCCTTCACAGGCTTGGGTTAGACATCCCCCTCACTCACCATCCGCCAAGTCTTTGCTGGGGTTTGGCCCTGAGCGTGCTATACCTGTTTGAAGGCACAGATGAAGAGTTAGGGGCAGCCTCATGCAAGGCTCAGCTTGAGACTAATACCAAAGGCTCTCCTTCAGTACCCCATACATCTCTTAGAACTAGGTGTGGGTGTGGGGTGTATATTTCAAAACATTTTGGAAATATCCCATTTTCCTAGCAAAGCAGACTGTTCCCTGGATTTGGTGTAATAATAATCCTTGGTGTCCTAGATAATATCTTCTGGCAAAGTGTATCGCTCAGACTAGCACCAGGTATTCACTGAAAGACTTTGCTCCCCTTATTTCTCAGGGCCATGCATCACATGTTCATAATCCTTGTTCTTTGTCACTGTGAGAAATAAACTTCTTAGACTCAGAAAGAGATGAGATTAAAAGTCTGTTTTTGTCCAAAAAAAAATTTCAGCATCTATCAAAATAAAAGTTTATTTTTAATTAATATGATCAATTATGTTTATATTTTCCCAATATTGAACCAGCATTGTATTATGATATAAATCTAGCTTGATCATAATATATATTGTGATATATTGCTGTAATCTCCTTGTAAATATTTTACTTAAACATTTTGTAGCAGTATCTATGAAGGAATTTGGTCTATTGTTCTCTTAGTTTTGACACCCCCTAGCTTCTCTTGAAACTTAATTTTTCCTTTAAAAAACTCAGGTGCTAGGCTATTTTGGAGCATATTTGTATCATTTTGATGCAATCCTTTCTTTTTAAAAAACAGCATGTAGTATTTGCATTTTTTAAAAATGGTAGAACATTTTAAAATTTTTAAATCCATCTGATCTTGGGCTTATTATTTAGGAAATTCATTGTGGCTTGTTCAATTTCTTCCCTCTTAGGTAGGGTCACTTAAATATTTTTCTGTTAATCTGGGCAATTTGCTTTTTTCATCAATCAATCTGTCTGAATGATCTTATGAAACTGAAGGGTTAATATAATGCCAGTGGGAGAAAATTCAGGAGGATGAAATACAGGCTGTTATGTTATGAAATTAGTTCTAAATTAAGAAATAGGAACATTTACTGACATTTAATTTTAGGGCAAAGGGGAACATTGGTTTTTAAAAATATACATAAAAACCTGATTTGGGATGAGTCTTAAAATTAATGTGGGAAATTTTTATTATGGTAAATATTCAATCATGTCTTTTAGATTATCAGTTTTATTAGTATGTAATACCAATAGCTCCCAATGATTATTTTGATTTCTTCATTAGTGATATATTTAATTTTTTCATTTTTATACTGGTAATTTTGTTGTCTTCATTTTTTGTTTTTAAAAGCAAATTAGCTAATGACTCATTTACACCTCCCCCCAAAATCAATTACTAATATTATTTAAAAGTAGTTCAATTTTTTAAAATTTTCACTTTTTTCTATTTCTTTGATTTTCAACTTCTCAATTCTGATACTTTTTTTTTCTTTTAAATTTCTTGGTTGTCTAGTTTTTGTAGGTTTGCATTCCTTGTTGGCCCATTCTTTCTCTTTGAATGAGTTTAGATATATTTTTCCCTAAATGCTGTTTTGATCGCATCCTACAAATTTTGATGTGTTGCCTCATTGTTGTTATCTTCACCAGAATTAGTTCCTTTACTAATGCATTCTTCAGCATTAAATTTTTCCAATCAATTTTTAATGGTCTCTAAAGGTCTTTTTTTTTTGGATTTCCTTTTTACTGTGGTCAAAAAAGATGCATTCAACATTTCTGCTTTTCTGAATTTATGAGGTTTTTCTACCCTAATATGTATTTCATTTTTATGAAGGTGCCATGCAAGGATGAGAAAAAAGTACTCCTTTGTTGCCTTAAGTATTCCCCCAAAGGTCCATTATATTGAACTTATCTAAAATTCTGTTCATCAGATTTGTTTCTTTTGTGGTGCTATTTATCTTGATCTGAGAATAAATTAAGTTCCTTCACTACTACAGTTTTATTGTCAATTTTCCCTTGAAATTTAATTTTTCCTTTAAGAATTCAGATTTTAGGCTATTTTGGAGCATGTATGTTCAATAGTGATAATCATTGTCTGGAACACTCCTTAGTAAAATATAGTTCCCATGTAATTGTTTTAATTAAATATTTTTGCTTTTTTTGTGTCTAAGATTGCCTTCTACCTCCGTGATTACTTCAGTTGAAACATAATGCTGTTCCAGTCCTTTAATTCTTTGTGTATCTTTGGTTCAAGTATGTTTATTATAAACAACAAATTATTGGATTCTGGTTTCTAATGCTGTCTGCTATCTTCTACCATTTTATTGTTGTGTTCATCCCATTCATATTTACATTGCTAACTGTATTATATCTCTCCATCCTATAATCTTTTTTTTTGCCCCTCATTGAATCTGTTTTCCTTCTGATCACTGCCTCCCTTAATCTATTGTTAAATCATTTTTCAGTCACGTCCAACTCTCCATGACTCCATTTAAGGTATTTGGACAGATACACGGGAGTAGAGTAGTTTCATTTGCCATTTCTTTCTGTAAATTTCATTTTACAGAGGAGACTAAGGCAGACAGGGTGAAGTGACTTGTCAAATTTTCTCCATTCTTCCTTTTCATTATCCCCTTAGTTGCTAATTCTTGGAAGGCAGTTTTGATTTTTGTTTTCATGAAGATGTCTAGGGTGGCAGGTGCTGACATTCTGCCTCTTTCTTTTGTACAGAAAAGACTTGGAATGAAGCCCTGAAGAAACATTAACATTGATATATTTGGACAATTGTCCTCCTGTTATTCCCCCTCCCTTGAAATCCATGATAGGAGGGATGGGATGGGATGGGGGGAGGGGCATTGACCTGGGAATTAGGAAATCTGCTCTGGCTTTTAGGCCTGGCTGGGCCTCTAACCCCAGGCAGGTCCTTTCTCTCCTTGGGCCTCATTTTTCTTTTCTGGAAACTGCAAAGATTGCACTAAACTTCTGAGGGTCCTTTTTTCCCTGTCTGTTGAGTTTTTATAGCTTGTATAGCTATACATTATATTTTATAGCTGTTTCAAAGGGACCCAAAAGTCTCTGTGGTCAGCCTCTTGACTGTTCCAGGGCCACAGGACTTAGAGGTGCACTGAGCCCAGTTACATATAAAACAAGTGCCTTTCTTTTCTGTCTCTAGCTCTTTGCCCTATCTGGGGCAGAGTTAAAAACCTTTATGTGCCTGTGACTGACTGATCCCAAGATTCCAAAATCCAGTGTTCCTGCTGCCAGCAGGCCGGCAGATGAGCATCTTTAGGCTATAGATGTCACTCACACTGAGCACTTTTGATCCAAAATTGCCAAGGAGCTTCATGGGATCGATATCTCTTCTAGCCCCCCTGACTCTGTGATTTTCCTTCCACCTTCTTCATCTAAGCTGTAAGCAATGTGGATCTTCATCTGTCACTGGAGGCAAGTTCTCCCTCTCTGCCTAAGAGGCCAGCCTTGCTAGTGTGACTTCTCTTGGACAGTTGTCTTACACAATTCAGTCTATTTATAACAAAGAACGTTGCTAGAACAGTGTTTGCTGGCTCAGACTGGAGCTCTCAGCATCCCCTTTGGAGATAGGGTTTGCTCAGGTCACTTACTGAGAAACAAGGGGCTTAATTCTGACTCTGCTTGGCCACTTTGGTCACTTGGGTGATAATGAAGGAAATGCCCATAGTTCTTGACCCTCCCGGTCTTCCTGCCTCTTTGCTAGCTGATGACCTTGCAGGCTCAAGACTTTGCTGCTTTCCTTCCAAGAAGCTGAATGTGTGGACTTTTCCTCCCTCAGCTGCAGGAGGCTCTCTTGCTAACTTATCAGTAAGCTGAGCTTCTTATACAGCAAGTTAAACCCCAGAAATCACCTCCAAGTCCCTGAAGCTGGGCACTGGAGATGGGACAAGAACTGAAATGCTTTCAGTAGCTACAGGGCCTTTGCCAGCTCTTTTCTCTGTCCCTTAGTTCCACTCTGAGCTGATGGTAGTGACAATTCCTGAATTTCCATGGAAAAGCTCTTACCAACTTTGCAAGGGAAATATGTGCCTACTGTGATGCAAAAGCACTTTGGAAATGTGTCCAGAGCATTACACTTGTCATACATCATTCTGTGCAGGAGCTTGCCTTTCTGCTGATACTACCAGCATGGCCCTTACCATCTCCTGAGATTATTGTCCCTCTTAGTAAGCAGAAGGCAGAGATTTCTCCATATCTAAGCCAGAGCAACTGAGTTATAGAAAAACTTGAGTTGCCATCAGTTGCAAAGGAAGTCAGTTGTTTAGTATTTAGAGTAAAAAGGATTATTTACAAATTAATGCCCTAAGCTGTTGTTTTTGGTATAAAGAGCAAAATGACACCATTTTTATCTAAACCTCTAGGAAATGTTTATTTTGTTCCACAGAACATTATAAGATAAAATCGCTATTAAAAAAAACTACCAACCAAAATTTAAATTGCATTGGACATAGGAAAATGGGGCATTTTACTTTCAATAAGTCACATAAGATTCCAGTGATCTTTGAGATAAAAATAAAGTGATCATAGTTGCTTTAAAAACCCACAAGCCAAAGTACTCTGTTATAGCAAGAATTTCTTCTTTTCCTAGAGGTGACTACTTTTTGTTTAAAGGTGACACATTTCCAGAACACAAACATTACAGGTGACATTTACCAAGACTGAAAATGATTCCTGTGTATTTATTCCTTAAGCATTCAAAAGCCATTTAAATAAATTCTTTAAAACGTTTTCTTGGGGTGGGGGAGAGGGAAACAATATTAGTAATGAGTTTCATTCACATTAACAGCTGGTATGACTATACAGTTTTAAAAACAGGTTGGATTTTTTGAAAATTCATCTAAAGCAGAAAATCAGCCTAAAGTTTTAGTCATTGAAACTTTCAAGAAATTTTACCATTCATCTTGTGTACTCAAAGTGATTTATTGGCTTATTGACTTTCATTTATCATCTATGAGTGGGGTTATTTTTAATTTACTAAGAAAATAAAAATTTTATTTCTTATACCAATTCACATTTTTGAATCAATGAAGTGTATAGAGGTAGGGGGTAGAGGGCAGGGGGGAGAGGAATAGAATGAAGTGTTCTGCCACAAACATCCTGGTTAACATACAGGATATCCAAGACTTGTGCAATTCTCACTTTGATTATGGATTGAATTAGAACATGAAAGGATAATATAGTTTCTACAGTGATTAGGTTTGTTGATGTCCACCAGCAGAGCCTCAGCCAACCATTGACGCCAGATTTCTTCTTTGTGTGATGTATTTACTATTTTAAGGGAATCCTGGGGCTGCTGCCAAGTATTTTTAGAGAATTGAGTGACTGTTGGGCTGAGGATTCCCCATAACACTGAGAGCCATACCAATCCCTGATGTCTTTCTGCTTTTGACTTCTAGAACATTCCTCCCCTCAGATTTCTCTTATCTCTCCCTGGGCTTTTCTTGATTTTGGTAAAGGAGGAGGTCAAAAATCAGAACTGACTGTGCTCATCCTATGCAGCTCCTATTGGGTCTTCCCACAAAGCTCACCAAGAAGACTTTCCCAACTGGCTCAGAGAAGGCTGCTGCTGGTCAGGAGCCTGCAGGCAGCAGGCTAATGCAGTGCTGTCTGGAAGCCATTTTCCATTGTTCTGTCATTTCAGACCTGTTTAACCTTCGTGACCCCACTTAGGGTCTTCTTGGCAGAGACATAGCTATTTGCCATTTCCTCCTCCAGCTCCTTTTACACAGAAGGAGACTGAGGCAAACAGGGCGCAATGACGTGCCCAGGATACACAGCTAAAGTATCTAAGGCCAGGTCTGAACTTAGGACAATCAATCTTCCTGACTCCAGTATTTGATCCACCGCCTGGAAACACCGCCATACAATAATTAGCTGAAAGGAATAGAGGCATATAGTCTGGAGAACAGAGGAGAGGTTGTGGGGAGAGGAGGAGAGGAGCCACACAGATATGATTGCTTTCTTTTAATAGCCATGGGATTGTTTTGTAGAGGAAGGATACAATTTATTCTGGCTCCACAGGGCAAAGCTAGGAGCAATGGGTGGAAGGTGTAGAGGCAGATTTTAGGTCAGCATAAAGTCACCTTCTGAACAATCAGGTGGCCACAACTGGAGTATCTCAGAAAGTAGTTTAAGCAAAGCCTCCTTGACCCCCTGTCAAAGCTGTTTCCCAGCTGGGAGCCAGGCCAGGGGATCTTGCAGCTTCAGAATGAAGGGAGAGTCTGGCCAGGTTCTGCCCAGCCCTCCAACAGTCAGCCTTCCTGTCCCACTTGACTGAGGACTGTTGGAGAGAACATGTTGAGGACAAAGCTCTTGTAGGTTTGTCTTCAGTAGAGGCAGCTGGTGGTGCAGTGGCTGTGTGCTGGGCTCAGGAGGGCTCAACTCCAGCCTCACTCACTGTGTGAACCTGGGCTAGACATTTAATCTCTTTTTCCATCAGTTTTCTCAGTAATAACAGATATTAGTAACGCCTTATTCACAGGGTTTTGAATGAGAGATACTATTTTCAAATTGCTTAGCAGAGTGCCACATAAGTGCATCTTCCCTTTATTTCTTAGGAAATCCAACCCCTTAATTCATCCTTTAAAAACAATAGCTGTTCAAGATTTAGATTCTCCTTCCTTCAGCTCCCATATGCAAAAAAAGCACAAAAATATAGATCATTAAGAGTTCATCACTATTGTAGCAGAAGAATCAAGAGGGAGGGCTCAAGTAAACCAGGCTGTTTCATATGGACATTAATTGTGTAGTAGTTTCAGAAAATATCACACAGAGGCATAAGTAAATAAAATTAGATTTAGACTGAATTTTGCAGCTGGTTGCCATAGAGGGATCTGGACAACATCCATAGAAAGGCCCAAACTGCAGGGATTCATTTATACTTGTAAGCCACAGAACACATTTGGTCTTTCTGATCTGCTCAATTTGTTTATTGCTTTTGTCCTTCAGAATGTCCACAACTAGGGAATCCAGGACTGAAATATATGAAACAATTTTGAAAGCATACATTTGACAAAACTAAATTTTATACAAACCCCTCTGGTTATAGCAAATCAATTTCAAGCAAGGTTAGAGTTGGGAAAATGAGAAAAAAAACAGTTTATGAAACATTTGTTACAAGGGAAGTTTCTTATCACATCAAGGGAAAAAGACAGCTCTTAGAAGGAATGATATAACATCTGGACATAATCAGACCTGAGAACAAGGTAAGTGAAGGCTTCAAGTCATTTACAAAAATTATCCTGGAGATATCCAGGGTGTTTCACTGACATGTACAAGGCCATTCTGTCAAATAAAAAGTTTCCTCTCCATGTGGTTAGGTAAATATTGCATGGTTCAGCTACTCAGGAATTCCATGATCTCTCAAGAGTTTTTTAAGTCTTCCAATTTCTTGGTCCTATTTCAAAAACAAAGATCAGTTTCACATTTTGAACATCTCTAATGTGTATAAGTCTAGTTATTGTTGAAGTCCTCAATCATCTGTCTCAAAGCTTCTTAGAGGGTCACAACCCTATATGAGGTCACGTAAATATGGGGATCATGAGAAATTTGGCAAGTTAAAGCAATCAGTTATTCTGGAAATATTTAGTTATTTATATAAAAATAAGAAATATCCATCTTCATCAGTATGCAAATTTTTTCATCTTTAAAAAATAGTAAAATTATATGTATACCAATATTTTTAAAAATAAATTTGTAAATGTTTTATTTGAATGCTTATTTTATATGCCTATATATCTGGAATCACAAAAATTTTTCGAGCAAAAAAGAGGTCTTAAGTGGGAAAACTTTTAAGAAGCCCTGATATATCTTCCTTGAGGCTCTCATTCATCTTACCTTTTCACTGCAATTAAATTCAAGATGCTGAATTTTCATGGTCAATTCATGATTTATTACTTTCAACCTTGAGAGTTTTCGTTCAGAATATGACGTGGCTGAAATAATTTTGCCTAAAAATAATTGAGAGGGCCAGATGGTGATATTGGCCATTAATATGACTCCTTTTTACTCAATTTCTGTTTTACAAAGTATTTTCTCTACATCATCTGTTCAGCCCTATAAGATAGGCATTTAAAAATGAACCCATATTCTGAGAATTCAAGACACATGCTCTTTGTTGATGCAGGGCACAATTCATGGAGCTGAGATTTAAACCTAGGTGGTCTGAAACTCCTGCAACCTTACCACAATTCCATATCCACACAGACTCAGTACCCTAGTACAGGCTAACACATGATATACTTGTTTGGGAGTTTCATTTTCACCAGTCATTAAACATTATTTAGAGGAATTAAAAATTGAGAGTATTTAGCTTGAGTTTGTGGGGCGATCAGATGAAATTTCTCTAAAAATATGTTTAGGGTCCAGTTTGAATTCTCCCCTGTTTCTTGTAGGGTATGAGAGGTTATGAAATTATATTGATGGATCAGACAAGCAAAGCCTAAAAGCACTTGAAGGCAGTAGCCAAATGTTTCATCAGCCCAAGAATGTAAGCACACTGGGGGAAAAGTATTACCTTTCCCCCAATAATTGCTCAAAAATCTATAGAGCTGGTTGGAAGAAAATAAATTTAAATAGGTTACATTATATGCCACAGTGCACTCCAAATGAATGAGTGACAATCATAAAAGCATAAATGATAAGATAACTAGAAGTGAACAGATTAGGTTTAATGAATTCCTAGTTTCAAGAAAAACTCCTGGTTTCAAGTTGCAAAAATCCATTGGAGGGATTGTGCTGATTGGGTATATTATAAGTTGTGGTCTGATTTCAAATGGGAGCTAAGTGCTACATTGACCAATTCTACTTTTCACAAGTGACCATTGTTATATGCCCCCTAATAACTGTTCCTCAATCTATTCATGCTGATTCTCTGCCCCTTCCTCAGCAGACCTTGCTTCATGCTTCATTGAAAAATCACAAGCTGCTTCTGATTCCACTCTAAATCACCTCAGCATCATTTCTTCAATTTTTCCTTTGCTCCAGTCAGAGTGGAAGTGATCCTTGCAATACCAATGCCTCTATTTTTGTCCCTGACTTTCTCTTCCAGTCTCCAGAAGCCTGCCCCTTCTATCATTGCCTCTCCCTAATTTTCAATCTGTTATACAACAGGCTCCTTCCCTATTGTCTACAAACATGCTCACATCTCCCTGTCCTTTAAAAAAAAAAAAAAAAAAAAAAAAAAAAAACTCCACTGGCCACTCCTTCCTATCTGGAAGGCTATCTTCTCCTTTGGTGTTTGGGACATATCTGTCATTTTCATTCTATTTTTCTGATCAATTCTCAGTTTCCTTTGCAGGATCATCAGTTATGTACAACTCAAATCACATGAGTACATTCAAGGGTTTCATCTTGGACTTTTTCCTCTTTTCTATAGTATAGTGATCTCAGCTCTATGGACTATCTCTATGCAGATGACTTCACAATCTACATATTCAGCTCTGCTCCCCTAAGCTTTATTTCCTCATCTATTGGATGTCCATCTTATTAAGAGCATTAGGTTTGGTGTCATGAAGACTTGAGTGCACATCTTCCCCACACTTATTAGCTATGTAACCCCTATGCTCAGCACAGTGCCTGGCACCAGGTTTAATAACTGTTTATTGACACGACTTGTGGATGAGATTGAAAAGTCACTAAATCTCTGTCAGCCTGTATAAAATGAGGGACGTGCTCAGTGGCTTCTAAAGTTATTTCTAGGTCTGAATTTCTGATCCTATAATCTTCACTTGGACATTTCAAAGTCAAAATGGCTTTAACAAAACTCATTCTCTTTTCCCCTAAGCCCACCCCTCCTCCTCTAGTCTCTTTTTTGTGCCAGAGGCACCAGTGTCCTACTCACCTAGACACAATCTACCAGTGGAATTAAGTCTTTCACTTTTGCCAACCCCCACAGCCATCATTTCCCATCTTGAAGCTCTTTCTTCTGCATCTCTTCCATCAATGTCCTTCACTCCACAATATATCCATGCTCACCCAGGCCTTTATCACCTTTATTACCAGGCCTTTATTGTCTGGACAACAGCCACCCAATTGGCCTCCCTCTAGCCATTCTCTCCCAACCTCCAACAGCTGCCAAACAGTCCTTCTCAGAGCACAGTACTGCCCATGTCACTTCTCTATTCAGCAAGCTTCCTTTGCTTCTAAGAGGTTTCCTGTTGTCCCGAAGGTGAAACACAAATTTCCTTGGTGTTTAAAGTTTTTGCTCTTTGGCTCTTGCCATCCCACAGACTCTCAACTGCAACCAAACAAGACTACATGATCTTTCCAGTCCATGACATTCTGTCTCCCACTTCCTTCATTCATATAAACTGTCACTCAAGCCTGGAATGCTCTCCCTCATTATTGCCTTTGAAAAGCCACAACTCCCCAATGGAAGCATTACCTCCTCTAAGAACCCTTCCCTGCTTCTCCCACTTGTAAGTGTACTCCAAATCACTTCATACTTACTTTTTATCTGTCCTACATTTACTTGTCTATGTCTAGGGTATTCTCCCAGCAGAAAATAAGCACTTTTCAGGAAGCACTGCCACATATTAGACGCAACAAATGTTTGTTGATTGACTAGTACACATACTAAAATATTCATAGAAATGCCTTTTATCCTTGAAGTAAACTGAAAACAAGGTGGGCATGTCATAATTTGAGGGAGGGGAGGCAAATTATGATTTTCTGAATGCAATACGATATTATGGGAAAAAAAGATGAATAGGAAATTCAGAGAAAGTCGAGAAGATATATGGAATATTACAGAGAAGAAAACAAACAGATGCATAGCATTATTATGACACATAAATGGAAATAACTCTAAAAATCATCTAAAGTCAAGAGTAAATACAGTGACCAGTCTCGATTCCAAGGAGCAGAACTCAGTGTAAAATTGTTCATACTTGAAATAAAAACATGATAAAGAGAGTCTCTTAGGGTTAAATAAAAGCATATGTGTTCACAATCATTTATATATTAGGAATTCTTTAGTGGAGAACTTAGCTGGTTTCAAATTGAAAATGAGGATGATAAAAAATGGAATCCAAAGAGCTTCAAGCTGACAAGGAAGGAGAAAGGAGTAAATTATGACACATGCATCCAGCTAGGAAACACATAAGTAGCCGTGGTGCAGAAGATGAGGAATGAAAATTCAAGAAAGGCCCATCTAGTCACACGCACAGTTTGAATAACAAATGAGGAGAACTAGAGTCAACAGAAAGAGACACATTTGCCCTTCTAGGCCATGAGATATCATTGGCACTTGGTAGAATGAGCCCAATGATTGGAATAGGGTTTCTTTAAATAAAGTTCCTTTATTTAAAAGAAATTAATTAAAAGGAACATTTATTATTCAAAGGACATTATCTTATTCATAGGGTAAATGAAATGCTGTGTTAAAAATATTTACGTTTCTGAGGAAATCCAGTAATCTGAGGGGAGAAGCATGGTAGAAAGCTTTTGGGTAAAGGTCATTGAATGATGGAAAACGTAATATCTTCTTTAGTCTATACTGTAAGACCACCTGGACAGAAAAAGGAAATGGAGCAATATTTGGCAAATATCCCAAGCCTAGCAAGGAGGTATGTCCTGATGGGAGATTTCATTATTCATACCCCTGCTGGCTTGTTCCCTCTGTCCAAAGTTAATTTCTTTCCTTGAATCAGTGACCATTTCAGTCTTTAAAAGATGAAAGAACCAGTGAGGAGAATTTCTGTTCTGCAATTGATTTTCACTAACAAAACAAATTAATAGGCAATAAATATTAAATCCCCACTATATGCCAGGAATTGGGATAAGTGCTAGGGATACAAATACTAAAAAGGAAGACAGTTCCTTTTCTGAAAGAGCTGTCTAGGGGAGGGGATGGGAGAAAAATTTGAAACAAGATTTTTCAAAGATCAATGTTGAAAACTATCTTTGCATATATTTTGAAAATTAAATCTATTTTTTTTAAATGTGTGTTAACAGAGAGGAGGAAAGCCAGGAATAGTCTGGCATGCAGCCTGGATTTGGTGAGAACAGATTCTACATTGTTTAGAGAAAGAATAAGTAGGATCCCATCTTCTATAGGGGAACAGGAAGCTCCGAACGAAATTCTGAAGACCCAAAAGGAAACATCTTAGTGAGGAGGGCAAAAAGGAGCTGTTGAATAGCCTGATGTGGAATCATAGGGAGCTAGCTCACCAATTATCTTTGATTTTCAAAAGACATAGAAGATGGAAGGAAGGGTAAGAAAAGAGGATGAATGTAAGGATGTTTTACTGGTCCTACAACAATCATCAGGAGTGCTCACTTTCAGAATGAACTGATGATAGCAAGGAAACCAGAAAATAGAAAATCGGGTTTTATTTTTTAGGCTTTCTTGGGGGAGAAGAGAATAAAAAATTGGGATAGAACTATTGCTTGGGAATGGAATAGTGATAAGTGAAAATAGAAAGAAGGGAGTGCTTTACTTCTCTTCAGTTTTCTCTGTCAAGGAGTATGACCTTTGCACAGATAAGGAAAAAGGAGGGAAATAATTAACAGGACTTTGATAGCAAAGATTATTTGTTGTCTTTGTCCAGTCATTTCAGTTGTGTCCAACTATTCCTGAGCCCACTTGGGGTTTTCTTGGCAGAGATACTGTGGAGGTATGCCATTTCCTTTTCCAATTCATTTTACAGATGAGAAAACTGAGGTAAACACGATGAAATGACTTGCCCAGGGTCATATAATCCATAAGAGCCTGAGGAAGATCTGATTTTAAATGTGGCTTTACAGAGTTGCTAGCTAAGTCACCCTGGGCAAGTCCCTTAATTTCACCCTGCCTCAGTTTCCTCATCTGTTAAATGGGGATGATAACAGCACTGACCTTACATGCTTAGTGTAAGGACCAAATGAGATAATATATGTAAAGGGTTTGCATATCTTAAGGTACTATATAAATGTGATGATTATTGTTATATAGAATGATCCAGAGAAAGATCATTTTGTACATTAACTTCAAGTCAACTGGTATTAAATTTAAGTGTTGGAAATCAAAAACAAACAAACAAACAAAAAACCACAAGCCCTGTTCTCAAAGAGCATATATCCTGCTTGGAGGGTGGAGAGTGGGATGTAGAAAAGAGACATTTAAATAGATAAACCAACCCAAAATAGTTTGAAGAGGCTGATTTCTTTATAGCTATATATCTTTTTTGTATTGATTTTAATTTATATGCATTCATGTTATATCTCCCTATAGAATGAAAATTCCTTGAGGGCAGCCATTATTCCCCTCATCTCTTTGTATCTTCAGCATTTAGCAGAGTTCCTTTCACATACATGGTGCTCAGTAAATGCTGCTTGATTGGCTGGTTGAGGAAGAAATGATCAATAATTAGGGCAAATAGAGAAGGCTTTCCTATGAGAGGTGGCATTTGACTTGAACCTTAACGGAAGCTTTGAATTCTAAGAGTTCTAAGAGGTGGAAGCCAGGAGGAAATGGCTTCCAGGAATATAGGACAATCTTTGTAAAGGCACAGAAATATTGTATGAAGTGTATGTCAAGGAAAAGCAAATAGACCAGTTTAGTGGAATGACATCAATAAAGATTACCCAGAAGGCATGGAAGGACTGCAACCTGTGGCAGGAGAATGAGTGCTACATTAAAGTACAAAAGCATTAGCTTTAGAAATAATCATTAGATTTTAATGAACTGATGCACACTGAAATAAACTGAATACATACTATGACTGAAAGAGGGTGATGTAAAGAATGGAAAAGGATATATAATTGTGATTATTAAACAGTCTTGGTCCTAGAAAATAGAAAATGAAATATATATATTTTTGCTTTTTGCTGAGGCAATTGGGGTTAAGTGAGTTGCCCAGGGTCACACAGCTAGGGAATGCTAAGTGTCTGAGACCAGATTTGAACTCAGGTCCTCCTGATTTCAGGGCTGGTGCTCTATCCACTGCGTCACCTAGCTGCCCCGAAATATATCTTCTTAAAAATGGGGAAGTCTAAGTGAAGAATACTGTATATACTGTCTTCTGACAGGTACACTCTATTTTTACTTCAGTGTTATAAAGTGATGATGGTTTCATTTTTGGCTTTTATATGGTTAAAAGTATTTACCCATAAAAACAAATACTAATGATGATAATAAAATAATTCCTAGCATTTATATTCTGCTTTAAGATTTACAAAGCTCTTTACAAAGATTACCCAGTTTTTATCCTCACAACAACCCAGGAAAGTAGCTGCTATTATTTTCTCCATTTTGTAGATGAGGAGATTGAGAAAGGCAAAAGTTAATAGGTTGGCCCAAGGTCACACAGTTACTATGTGCCTGAGGTAGGATCTGAACTCAGTTTTTTTATAACTCCATGTCTAACACTCCATTCAATGTGCAAACTCACTGAAATTCATTGAATTTTTTAAAAAGAAAGATAAACTTCTTGAAGGTGTCAATGCTTGTTGCCAGGTCTTCATACTCCCACTACCAAACAAGGCATAGCCCAAAGCAGGCATCTAGCCAATACTTGTTAGAGTGGAACCCAAGAATGCCCAGTGACCTGTAGACTTGGCACCCCCTTACCACCTCTGCCCAGTTTTCAAAGCAGTTTATTCAACAAACAATTCAGAAAGGACCTGTTACTATTGGGACTTACCATTCATAATCCTAGCCACCCGCCAAAGTCGGAGAATGATCAATAAGCGAAGGGCTTCCAAGATATGCCCTTTGAACAGAACAGAAATGTTCAGGGCAAAACAAACAATAACAATTACAATATCCAGGATCTCAAACTTGTAGCAGAAGAATTCCTTGTGGAAGGTATATAATTTTAATGCAATTTCTATCATAAATATGGTCAGAATAGCAGTACTCAAAAAGCGGGACACCTAGAACAGGAAGAGAGCCATAGTCAGATTACACAAGTTCTAACCATTACAACATCATCATCATCATCACTAATCCCCTACTCATCTCCCATTGCCTTCTTGCTTTTCTTTCTCTCTCTCTCTCTCTCTCTCTCTCTCTCTCTCTCTCTTTTTCTCTCTCTCTCTCTCTCTCTCTTTTTTTTTTTTTTTTTTTTTTTGCTGAGGTAATTGGGGTTAAGTGACTAAGGCCACACAGTTAGGAAGTGTTAAGTGTCTGAGGCCAAATTTGAACTCAGGTCTTCCTGACTTCAGAGCTGGTGCTCTATCCACTGTGCCACCTAGCTGCCCCTTCCATTGCCTTCTTTCAAGTACCAACCAGAATCCAATCTTCTATAAGAAGCCTTAGCCCTCCTTCACTTAATTACTTTCTATTTATCCTGTAGGATTTCTTTACCCATATTTGTTTGTTTGTTATCTACCCTATTAAACTGTAAGCTCCCTGGGGACTGGTGTTGCATTTTGCTTTTTTTTTTTTTTAAATCTCCAGAATTTAACTCAGTACTTAGCACACAGTAGCTACTTAATAAAAATTTATTGACATTGCAGGCTATAAAACTTAAATGACATGACATATATGATACATTCCATCAAATAAGTGCCAAGTCATTATCAAAAAATAATTTAGCCGATTGCCTTTGAGGTACTATGTATGAAAAATTGATCATTCTGTGGTCAATCTGGTGATAAGCCTCTCTGAAATTAGCTAATCTGAGACATCATTGTGTACATTTATGTACAGAAACTTGAATGACCATTTCCAAATTGAATGACATTGGGAAGTTACTGTGCCTAAATAAATGATGAATACGAAGAAATCTGGAGAATTATGGAAAAATTTAAATGATCTAATACAGAGTAAAATAAGCAAAACCAGGGAAACAATATACACGACTATAGTAATGTAGTCAGTCAACAACCATTTACACTTACTATGTGCCAGACAATATACTAAACATGGGAGATACAAAGATTGCCCAAAAAAAATTAAATAGAAAAATTTTAAAAGCAAACTGAAATTGGGCACTATTTATTTATAATAAATAAGTTTAGTCTCTGCATTAGAGTGGAGAAAATTGAACTCTTTCTTTTCTTTGCAGAGATGGGAGATTATGAGTATGCTGCATATATTATATATAATGGGCTTCATAATTATTAATATGCAACTGATTTATTGGTTGGTTTTGTTAAACTGAGGTTTTTCCCCCTTTTTTTATACAGTAATGTTGGCTGAATAGTGAAGTCATATATTTGGAAATAAGGGGATATAAAAAAAGATATTAGCTAGGCTAATCTCAGAAGACAAGACCTAGAGTTGCTTTCAAAAGTCCTGGGTCAACTTTGAGGCATGAGAAAAGGGACATTAAGGGAGATTTTCCTCTTTGCTCTAAAACATGGTCTAGCCCGTAGCTAGTAGTGGATTTTCTGTTAATGTTTCTTAACAACATGAACTCCCACTTAACAATTGGCAATCTATTGGATTACTTGCAATCTAGGGGAAGGGGTGGGAAGAAGGGAGGGAAAAAATTTGGAACACAAATGTTTTGCAAGGATGAATGTTGAAAATTATCCATGCATATGTTTTGAAAATAAAAAGCTTTAATAATTTAAAAAAAAGGTACTTCCTCTAGGACCCAGCTTCTTAAACTATGGGTTATCCCCCCATATGAGGTCT
Source organism: Myrmecobius fasciatus (assembly GCA_023553655.1). Lineage (NCBI taxonomy): Eukaryota > Metazoa > Chordata > Mammalia > Dasyuromorphia > Myrmecobiidae > Myrmecobius > Myrmecobius fasciatus. Next base: position 292,801 of record JAJPUD010001761.1, read on the forward strand.
CATAACTGAATGTGGGGATCACGAAATCATGATTATCAGCAAATGTTTTACTTGTAAACTTAATTTATACACCTATGTACCCAGAGGCACATAAAAATTTCTCAAGTAAAAAAGGGTCACAAGTAGAAAATGTTAAGCCCAGATCTAAGAAACCCTTTCCATCATCTCTATCTTTCATTCTGCATCTTCTTGGCTACTTTGGTGATAGGAATTCTCCATTTTACCCTGCATGGTTATTCACTATTGTGCTCTTGCCTCTGCAGGTTGAATTGTCTAATGTAAATAAAATTTTCCTTTCCATTCAAGACACCATGGAACTACACAAAGACCACTAACTGTGTAGTCAAACAGGAAGGTAGGTGAAGTGGATGACAGTGATGGATCTGGAGACAGGAAGAATTGAGTTCAAATAATATTTCTACAACACTTGCAAAATGTCATATGAATGTTAATAATAGTAATATTGTCAGTGATACTGATACTCATGGTAGTAGTAGTAAAATTAGTAATAGTCATATTATTATTAGTGGTAGTAGAAATTAAAGTAGTCATGAAAGTAATTTATTAGTAGTACTACTTGTATTAATAATACCAATGGTAGTGGTGGTGGTAGTAATGATACTAATAGTAACAGTAGTAGCAAAAAAAAAAAAAGGAATAGTAGTAACAGTTAACAGTAGCAGTAGTGATAATAGTAGTAAAACAATAATTGTAAAAATATGGTAGTAGCATCAGTAGTAACAATAGCAATAGTAGCAAAGTAACAATAGGCATTAGTAACAATAGCATACTAACAGATAAAGGAGTGGTAGTGGTGGTATGGTATTTATGAGAAATCCTCAGTTTAAATCCAGTCTCTGATGCTTGTTAGTTGTATGATCTTGAGCAAATCCCTCCCCCCTGCCTAGACCTCCATCTGTTAATTTGTAAAATAGATGAGTGAGAACTGAGGGTTGGACCAGATGAGTTGTAAAGATGCATGCACATGTCTACCCCATTGGATTAGGAACTTGGAGATCATGGACCATGTTTGCCTCTGTGTCTCGAAGGCACACAAGAGACACTTTAATAGAAACGTCTGATTTATTGGATGGGTCTCTTCTAGCTCTAGTTGTATAATATATTGAGGATAGGCACTCTCTAAGAGTAGAACATGAACAAAGAATAGAGCAAGTCAGGGATAGTTTTATTTCTGTCTTTCTGTCCCCAATGCCCTGCATATGGGAGCACATGTGGATCTGTGATTTCTTTTTTTTTTTTTATTAAAGCTTATTATTTGTATAACATATGTATGGGTAGTTCCCCAGCATTGATCTTTACAAAGCTTTCCATTACAAATTTCACCCCCAGTCCCCTCCCCTCCCCTAGATGGCAGGAAGTCCACTACATATTAATAATGTTGAAATGCTTGACAAGTTATGCAAGGAAAATCCTACCTACAAGAAAAAAAGAAAATCAGAGAAAGAAAACACAATGCAAGCAAATGTCAATAGAGATCATGAAAATGTTACGTTGAGGTCCATATTTCATATCCTTCTCTCAGGGTGTATATGGTTTTCTTCAGTGAACAATTGGAACTGGTTTGAGACAATTCTTTGTTGCAGAGAGCCATGTCCATCAGAATTGATCATCATGTAATATTGTTGTTGCCGTGTATAATGATCTCCTGGTTCTGCTCCTGGTTATGAGACCTCAGCATCAGTTCATGCAAGTCCCTCCAGGCCTCTCTGAAATCGTCCTGCTGGTCGTTTCTTACAGAACAATAATATTCCATAACATTCATGTACCATAATTTATTCAGCCACTCTCCAATTGATGGGCATCCCCTCAGTTTCCAGTTTCTAGCCACTACAAAAAGGGCTGCCACAAACATTCTTGCACATGTGGGTCCCTTTCCCTCCTCTAAGATCTCTTTGGGATATAGGCCCAGTAGAAACACTGCTGGGTCAAAGGGTATGCACAGTTTGACAACTTTTTGAGCATAGTTCCAAATTGCTCTCCAGAATGGTTGGATCCATTCACAGTTCCACCAACAATGTATTAGTGTCCCAGTTTTCCCACATCCCCTCCAACATTCATAGTTATCTTTTCCTGTCATTTTAGCCAATATGACAGGTGTGTAGTGGTACCTCAGAGTTGTCTTAATTTGCATTTCTCTGATCAACAGTGATTTGGAGCAACTTTTCATATGACCAGAGATGGTTTTAATTTCATCATCTGAAAATTGTCTGTTCATGTGGATCTGTGATTTCACTAGTATAGGCAAGTTGCAGGTAGAGAAACTCCCTTTACCAATGCAGGCTGGCACCTTTTTTGTAACTTAAAAACTCAGGAAATATCCCAGAGCACTGAAAGGTTAAGGGACTTGGCCATGGTCACACAGACAGAACGTGTCAGAAGTGGGACTTGAATCCCCACTTCCTAGGTTTGAGACTGGCTTTGTCTGTACTACATTTGTTATCACGTCACCACTCATCCTCAAAAAAACATTCGCTTGTTCCATGCTACCTCCTTTTGTCATCTACATTTCTTGAGAAAGTCACCTCCAATCTGTGCCTTCACTAGGCCTCTCTTTCTTTCCTTCTGCATTCTGGCTTCTGATACCATCATTGAACTGAAACTGCTCTCTCCCACATCACCACTGATCTCTTCATTGTCCAATCAAATGGTCTTTTCTCAGTCCTGACCCTTCCTGGCTCCTTGGCAGATGACATGGTTGATCATCTCCTCAATGCTTCTCTTCTGACACTGCTCTCTCCTGGCTCCTCTTATTTGGCTGACAGGTCCTCATTCAAGTCACTGTTGTGGGTCCTAGACTGGGTCCTAAGTTCCCCTCTCCTTTCCCTCTATATTATCTTGCTTGGGGATCTCATCAACTCCCAAATCTATGAACAAGATTCCCAGATCTATACATCCAGCCTCAGTGTCTCTACTGATTTGTGGAATCATGCATCTCCAGCTGCCTCTTAGACATTCAAGCTGATGCTTTGTAGACATTTAAAACTTATCATGTCTAAAATAAAGCCCTTTGAAATTCTTCCTGCTTCCCTGCCAAAGGAACCACCCAGTATCCAATCATTTAACCCAAAATCTCAAGGTAATCCTGGACTCCTCACAGTCACCAGGTATATACCATCTACCTTTGCAGCATCCCTCCCAGTCACCCCCTTCTCTCCTCTGACACTGCCATCCCTTCCTGGTCCAGACCTTCTTCATCTCACTCCTGGACTATTGCAGTGGCTGCTGGGGGGGGGGGGGAGAGTGTCTGCTTGCCTCAGGTCCCTCCACACTCCAGTGTATTTTCCTCAAGTGCAGATCTGACTATGGCCCTCCTCTGCTTTATGACTCCTGGAGTACTCTCCTCTCCAGGATCAAATTTAGCATCCTCTGTGTGGTTCATAAAGCCTCCATAGCCTGCCCCCTTCTTATCCTTCCAGTGTGCTTACACCTTCACTCCCTGCTGACATTCTCCAATCCAGCCCTCTGCCCACTGCTCACACACACTATTCCTGCTGTCTCCAGAGCTTTGCAGGGACCATCCCTCCAGCCTGGAATGCTTGGTCCCCTCCCCTCTGCCTTCTGGGGCCCCAGGCTTCCTTCCCACTTTCTAGAGGAGGGCTTTTCCAATGCCTCCATTACTCCCAGTGCCTTCCCTCCAGAGAGTCTCTTCTCTCTACTCTGTATGCATCTCCCATCTACACATTTGTTTGGAGGTCCTTCTCATCACAATGTGAGCTCCTGGGGCAGGGACTCTGGATTTTGTGGTTGGCTGTTTTTTGACTTTCTCTCCCCAACCCCCGGCATGAGATTATCACATGGCAAGTGCTTACTTAATGTTTCTTGACTGACTGACCATTTTTTCCCCAATAAACTCAGACTGACATCCACACACAGAGAAGCCAATAAAGGAAGAGAGGTCTTTGTAGAAGTGGGGAGGAGTGGCTCTCACCATAGACCTTGGGGATGGAGTCTGAGAGGGGGAGGGCATAAGCTACATAGTGGAGAGCAGATGAGAAGCCTGAGCTCCACAGAGATGATCTCTGCCCAGTGTTTGGGAAGCAAATACTGCAGCAATCATCATCGTCACCAATTACTGCAGGCCTGCACTGAATCTCTAAGCCTCCAAGTGCAGAACCCAGAGGCACTCACCTGATTTGTAGCCTCTTAAAGGCAGAGTTGAGGTGGGGGTGGGGAATGGGGGGGGAGGAGGCATTTCAGGCCTATCTTACTCTAGACCCCATGACAGCTACTAAGAATCTGAAGCCAGACTTGAACTCAGGGAGATGAATATGATTCCAGGCCTGGGGCTCTGCATCCTGTGGCGCCCCCTAGTGGCCCCAGATGGCCTCTGTCTGGACCTCAGTGTCCCCACCCATAAATGGCCTCCGAGGGCCCTGCAGGACCTGCCCAGCAGAGATGCTAAAAGCTTAGGAGGGTGAGCAGCTCACCAGTAGGAGAAGTGGGACTTGTTCAGTGAGGACTGACAAGGTGGGCATGCTGGGCAGCCTTCCCCCCCTCCAGTCGGGCTTCACAATGGGGCCTTTGGATTTATCCGGGTGCTGGGGCTGCACAGAATTGGTTGAGATACTTACCTTGGGGGGCGCTGGAAGGGTAGGAGGGAGGGGCATGATTTCCTTCGTCCTGGATCAGAGCTCCCCTTTACCCACACCATGCACTCCACAGGCCTAGACAGTTGCCTGGGGGCACTGAGAAGTTAAGAGTTATAGCCTTACAACTGAAAGGGTCTCACATCCCTATCAGATGACGTGTCTACCATCACACAGCTAATAAGCATCAAAGGTAGGATTTGAACTTGGGTCTTCCTGACTCCAAAGCTATCCTTTGATAAGAAAGTCCTAGTCAAGTACCAAAATGTGTTGGAAAGTCTGGGGGATGTATTATTGGGGGTAACCTGGGCCATGAAGTGAGTATAATAGAGAACTGGCTAGAACAATGGAAAGAAAAATAAGCTTTACCCTGGAAGCATAATTCTTTTCATCTCGTCCTACGATTTTCAAGTCTAGCATCAGCTCCAGAAGCACCATTAAGATATCCACAATGACCAGGCCCACAATGAAAACCTATGGTAAGGGAAGAAGAGCAGGGTGGAAATTGTTTTAAACTCTTCACAATGAAAATAAGTCAAGTGTTTATTATTTCTGCCTTTCTGCATTTAACTGGGAGGTTTTTAAATACATGGTCCATTTTTGTGTAGGTGACACGTATTGCTGAGAAAAAGGTACATACCTTTCTATCCCTATTCAGTTTTCTCCAGAGGGCTATCATATGTAAGTTTTCTATGATTCTATTAACCTCCCTAGTTTCTTCTTTTGTGGTTAAATTTATCTAATTCATGGGGCAGCTAGGTGGCATAGTGGATAGAGCACCAGTCCTGAAGTCAGAAGGACCTGAGTTCAAATCAGACCTCAGACACTTAACACTTCCTAGCTGTGTGACTCTGGGCAAGTCACTTAACCCCAATTGCCTCAGCAAAATAAGTAAATAAATAAATTTATCTAATTCTGGGGCAGCTAAGTGTTTCAATAGATTGAGAACCAGCCCAGACAGTCAGGAGGACCTAAATTCAAAGCTGGTCTCAGACACTTAACACTTCCTAGCTGTGTGATCCTGGGCAAGTTATTTAACCCCAATTGCCTCAGGGAAAAAAAAAAGATTTATCTAATTCTGGGGGGGGGTGAAGTCCCCCATCAGTATAGCTTTGCCATCTATTCCTTCCTATAACTGGCTTTACTTCTCTAAAGAATTTGGACACCATTACCATTTGGTGCATATACATTTAGTATCAATACTACTTCTTTAACAAGATGTAGTTTCCTTCCTCATCTCTTTTAATTAGCTCTTTACTTTTGTTTTATCTCAGATCACAATTGTAACCCCTGCTTTCTTTTGCTTCAGCTGAAGAATAGTAAATTCTGTTCAAGCCTTATGCTTATGCTGTATCTCTCTTGTTTCAAATGTGTTTCTTTTAAAGAACATATTATAGGATTCTGTTTAATCCACTCTGCTTCCCTTTTAATGGAAGAGCTCATCCCATTCACATTCATAGTTATGATTACCAGCTGTGTATTTCCCTCCATCTTGTTTTCTGCCATGTATATACTTTTGTTCTTTCTACCTTGACCCTCAGATTTTTTTCTAACTCACGCCCCCCTCCCCTGCACTCCCTTCTATCACCCCTGCTCCCTTCTTTTATCCCTTTCTCCTAGTATTTCTGCTCTCTCTTCTAGCTAGCCTATCCCTTTTCTTTCCCTTTTCTCCTATTTTGGATGGAAAACTATCTGCATCCAGAGAGAAATATAGAGACTGAATGTAAATAAACACATGATATGTACAATTTTTTCCCCTTCTGTTCAGATTTTTTTCAGATGTTTCAGATGTTTATGAACATGATTCATAAAGAAATGTTTTGAAAAAAAATAATGGGGCAGCTAGGTGGCATAGTGGATAGAGCACCAGCCCTGAAGTCAGGAGGACCTGAGTTCAAATCTGATATCAGACATTTAACATTCCCTAGCTGTGTGACCCTGGGCAAGTCACTTAACCTCAATTACCTCAGCAAAAAGAAAAAAGAAAAAGAAAAAAATAATAATAAATGTCCATGTATAACAAAAAGAAAGAAAAAATCAAATGACACTTTCTTCTATATATAAAAGCTTGGGAATTAAAAGATTGGTCGTTGTTCATTGTTTCTAATCCTAGCTAGCAAGTGTCTGTGGTCACATGTGAAAACAGATTTCTTGACTTTAGGCCTCGTGCTCTATCTACTGTGTCTCCTAGCTGTAGGCAAGCAAAATATGAACAGATTATTCCCAAAAAGTCGGGGGGGGGAGGGGAAAGCCACAAATTGTTTCAAGCCCCTGAAAAAAAAAGTTCAAAATCTTTTCTAGTGAGAATGTAACTTAAAGCAATTCTGGGGTATTCCTACAGATATCACAGTGGACAAACCAGTTAAAGAGTAAAACTCATTGTTGACAGGACTGTGGGAAAACAGGCACACTGTAACAGTGATGGGAACTATTACAAATTTAATTCAGAAGCACAAAAAGAACCCTTGGATGTACAATCAGAATTACTAAATTGATCCTGCTACATGGCCATGTGATCTTCTGGAACTTCTGGGACTATACATAAAGGTATCATTAAAAGATAAAACAGACCTGTCTTTTCAGCTATTTATAGTTGCTTTATTTTGCCAGGCTTGAGGAATGAAGCCCCTGAGGAAGGGTAAGCCCCCTTGGCACTGGTTCACTGAGCCTTTGACTTGGGGTGATGGAGATGGCTGGCCTGGGCTACCCTTCCTGAGCTAATGCTGTGATTCTCTGCTTGTCACAGCCACAGGAGGGATGGACCCATCCCTGACTGGAAATGGATTCTTGGTCGGCCCCAGGAGGAAAACATGAACAATGGCAGTGACAGAAACAAGGCTGCTTCCCTCCCCCAGGTACAGTGGAAATGACATCTGTACAATCTGGGGAACTGAGTTCATTTCTATTTTGAGCAGTGTGCACACCTTGGAGCCTATGAGCAGAGTCACAAAAATAACTCTGTTCAACAATCAATCCTGACAGCTCCTTCATGGGTCCCCAGCCTCAAGGAGCATTCTGTGAGTATTAACTTCCCAGTTCACATTTAAGGCCCCTTATTCTCCATTCCTCTTTAGTGTTCCTCATTCTAGGGGCCTCCCAGCTCCAATATTCAATGTCCTGAGGTTCTTTCAGACAGGAACATTTTAGGTTCTAAGGCCCCTTCCAACCATGACATCACCTGTTCTAGGGCCCCTCCCAGTGCTAACAACTCCTAAAGTCCCTCCTTTCTCTAACATTCCCTGAACTAAGACCACTTCCAGATCTGGTAATTTGTTTATTTTCTTATTTTATCTTTTTTTTCTAATATTATTATTGTGATACTAGCAATAAGAATACCTTTGAATGCTCAGAGCTTTAAAAAAAAATTCTCAGCTCTTATCTGATTTTCCAATTTCAATAGCTTTTGCAAGATAAGGGAAAATAGATTTATTATCTCCATTTTATAAGCACTAAAGCTCAGACAAGGCATGTGATTGATCAACAGCCAAGACCTGACTCTCAGATCTAGATTCTTTCCCCTCCACCCTGCTGGTCTGGCTCTTGATGGCACCTACCTGAAACTTTTTAGACTTGAATTGCTTTCTCAACACAGTCCTGGTGTCTGGGGGGACCTTTGGAGGGGTGCGAACTTCTTTGAAGGCAATGCTTCTCTCTCTACTAGGAGCCACAGATGCTGGCCCTAGAGATTCTGACATCTGCAGTTACTTATCCTTCTCAATCTCATTGTCCCATTATGGTATTACAGAAGATTTACCTGGAAAGTAATTTACAAGTCAGCTAATTGAACTCCCATATTTCATACATGAGAAAATTCAGATTCTGCATGTCACAGAGGTAAAAATCCAAAGTGACAAAGTCTGAACATGAACTCAGGTGTTCCGGAAATAAATGACACAAATCTAGTTCCCCCAGACAAGGAGGGGGAGCTGTGAGAGGGCGGGGCATTGGGGGTGGGACTTATTCCTGGACCAGCGGGGGGGGGGGGGGGGGGGGAAGAAAGAGAGAAGAGAGAAAATACTGTGGGGCGGGGTTTCCTCCTCGAGGGATGTAGGATAAAAAGGATTGGAGGAAAGCATAGAGGGGGCAGGGTTTACTAAAGATCGAGAATGAAGAGGAGGCCAGCGCTATTCTTTATTAGAATAGGGAGGAAATTGACTGACTGATTGAGGAAATGGGACTTACTCTGGACAAACTGGAAAAGAGGGAAAGTGCAATGAAAGGGGGAAGGGGCGAAGCTTGGCCTGAGACTCCACGGAGGAAGTGTGGGCGGGGGAGGGGCTTACTCCCTGGCTAGTAATCAAAGTGAGAGTGGTGGGCAAGCACGAGGAGGGGGCGGGGCCTTGGCGGTAGCCGTTGGCGATTGGGGGCGTCGGGGGGAAGGCCCGGGTGTGGGCGGTGCTGCCAGTTTGAGGAAACGCGCTCAGTGGAGGAAGATGTGGCTGTAGCTTTGAAGGCAGTGATGTTCTCTGTACTGTCCGACGGCCGCCTGGTGGCCCGGGCCGCGCTGGGCGGCCTCTCACAGCTCGACCCCGAGGCGGGCGGCGGCGGGGACTAGGGGCTGGTATTCTGTTTTACTGCAGCTCCTACCAAGCTTAATTTAGATTTTCAAGATATTCACGATCCCAAGTCACAACCCTTTTGAAAACTAGCACAATGCCAATGTAAATTAGACAGTGAAAAGTCCCTGTCAACTGTCCAAATTATGCGCAATAGCTGACATATTGAGGCAGATCTTTCTATATAAGGGGGGTGGGAGAGTGAGAGAAAGAGAGGAGAGACAAAGACACAGAGAGAGAGAAGGGAGGGGAGAGAAGGCACAAAGTAAGACACCAGACCAAAATGGATTTCTAATTCATATGTACATTTTTTTAACTTGTCAGAATTATAGAAATGAAATTTACCCTGTGGTGTGAGTGTGTATGTTATGGACAAGCCACATTATTATGGTTATTATGATTATACACTGTGTTAAGACAGAAAAAAGTAAATGGTGGTATAGCATCCAGATTCCCAGAAGAGAAGTTGAGAGTTGCAAGAAGAATTAGACAGAAAAACTATACTACTGGGGGAGTCTCAACCTCCATCAGAAATACATAAATGGAACCACAAAATAAACAAGAAATTCGTTAAGGAGGCAAATAGAATTTTAGAAAAGTTAGGGATGATAGACCTTTGAAGAAAACTGAATGGGAACAAAAACAAATATATTTTTCTCTCAGAAGTACATAGAACCTACACATAAACTGACCATGTTTTAGGGCATAAAAATCTCACAATCAAATGCAGAATGGCAGAAACAGTAAATACATTTTTTTTCAGATCATGATGCAATAAAAATTACTTGTAATGAAGGGTCATGGAAAGGTAGGCCCCAAAAATTAATTGGAACCTAAATAATGCAATCCTAAAGAATGAGTGGTTGAAACAACAAACCATAGAAACAATGGATAATTTCATCCAAGAACTTGACAATGAGACAACATACCAAAATTTATGGGATTCAGCCAAAGTAGTTCTTAAGGGAAATTTTATATCTGTAGATGCTTACATGAATAAAATAGATAAAAAGATCAATGAAGTGGGCGTGCAACTAAAAAACCTAGAAAAATAATTTTAAAACCCCTAATTAAATACCATATTTGAAATTCTGAATATAAAAAAATTAATAAAATTGAAAGTAAGAAAAGACTGAAAAGGGGTAAAGTTGCAGCGATATTCCTCACCAGTCTAAACTTTTCTGCCATCTTTAGAACTTATGAAGTTCCCCAACCCAACTCCCACCTCCGGGCGAAGGCCCGGCTGACACCCACGTTCAAAGTCACCACAAGACTTCACATGACAAGGAAAGTGCTTCAGCTTTTCGAGACGCTTCTAAGAAGCCCATGCCGGACAGATTCCGCCGTGAAAAGCTTCCAAGGAGGGCCCGGAGCCCGATTCGTCCCTCGCCAAGACCCCACGGCTGCCCCGAGCCGGACACGGTCCAAGGGCAAGCGGCCTAGGCCCAAAGCACATATGGCATGACAGTCGGACATGGTCTCCGGCCTCGCTCCGGGGCAGGGCGGTTGTCCGCACCGGCTGGACGCTGGAGGTCGCATCCCCATGGCCTTGCGGGGCCCGGCGCGAAGGATGGAGATGGCGCGGGCCGATTCCGGCCGGGGCCCCGACTCACCCCAGCACGTCGGTAGAGCGATGGGGGGCCACAAAGCAGAGGTCGTCCCCATAGCAAACGCCCTTCTTGAGCAGGCCCTTGCGGAAGTCCTTGCCGAAGCCGCAGCCGGCCGTCACCAGCCGGTAGTCCCCGCCACCGCCCACCCGGGGGTCGATCTGCGAGAGGCCGCCCAACGCGGCCCGGGCCACCAGGCGGCCGTAGGACAGCACAGAGAACATCGTTGCCTCCTATGCCAAAGCCACAGCCACATCTTCCTCCACTAAGTGCGTTTCCTCAAACTGGCAGCACCACCCACACCCGGGCCCTCCCCCAGACGCCGCCAGTTGCCAACGGCTACCGCCAAGGCCCCGCCCCCTCCCACCCTTCCTCCGTGGAGTCTCAGGATAAGCTCCGCCCCCAACCCCGCCCTGTCACATCTTCCATCAATTACAGTCTCTTCATCTGCTCTTCCCAGCTTCTGTCAAGGCGCAGGCCCCACCCCCACGGCTATTTCTTGGTTTTTTTACCCCTCCACCTTTTCCCTGACTCCGGCCCTTCGTCCGTCAGCTCTTACTGGAGGCTGAGGCTCAGGCCCCGCCTCCTCTCGCTTCATTCTCTCTGTCCTCCCGCCCCCACGCCCCAGCTCCTGCGCGGTCCCCGCCCCCGTCGAGGCCCTGCTTCGCTACCCTAAGGCCGGCGGGACGCGTTACCTCCTGGGATTTGTAGTCCTCTGGTTCCCCTATCCATTACCCCTCCACCTCCATCCCAGACTGTAGTGCAGAGCTCCCGAACTTCATTCTCATGGACTTGCCAACGGCCAAGGGCCGCCGCTTTGGGGAGTTCAGAGTTCTGCAGATCCTGTTCCCATTTGACAGAGAGTCGAGGCCTGGAGAAGGGAAATGTCGTGGCCACCGGAGTGTCCGAGGCAGGAGCGGGCCTTTGGGCTCCTTAACCACAGTCTTTTTGTGTCCCATCTGAAAAATGAGGGTGAATGGCCAACTGATCCCCGCAGCACCAATGTTACAGGCTGCTGTGAATTTCCGATGCCATAACGTGTGCAAGGTGCTAGCGATCAGTTACTATCAGTTACTATAGTCAGTTACCATCACTCACTCAACTGGCCCCCAAAACAAACCCAAGTCAATAAATATTTATGAAGCACCTACGTAGGCTAAATCCTTCACAAATATCTCATTTGATCCTCACGACAACCCTGGGGAGGTAGAGGCTTTTATCATCTCCATTTTACGGATGAAGGCACTGAGGCAATGAACAGTGAAAAGCCTTTTCCCATTTGAACTCAGATCCTCCCGACTGCAGAGCCCACGCTCTATTTACTGCGCTATCTAGCTGCCTCAAATAGTTATTTTCTAAAGTAAGATTTTCTATTTTTTTTAACCAAGCTGTCAATTTCCTTTCACAGTATTGGTTTTTAAAAACTTTTAAAAGAAATAACCATTTCTTTACCTCTTCTATGAATTAAGCTTTTGTTTGAGACTCACTTTTCTCTGAGACTTTGCTTGTAGAATGCTCAAGTATGTTCTTTTTCTGGGTTTGTGTCTTGAGCTATCTTGTTGCCACAGTAGCTCTTTATGTTCAAGTTCACCTTTTGTTTGCTCACTCATCCTGGATGCTTGTCTTTGACCTTTATGTTAGTTGGTTGGTTTTTGTCCTTTGTTCTCTAAGAGGACCAAAATGTCACTATGTTGGGATTAAGATACAGTGGGTCTGACTGTAGCATAACACAAAAATAGCTCAGAAGGCTCTATCACAAATAGTCCTTATAAACTTTGGAGTTATGTCTTTAATTTGTGCATCTCATGTTTCTTTTGAATTATTATAACTCTACTTTGCCCATGGAATACAGTGCCTTCTTTGATGCAAACACACCATGCTGGATGGTCTCATGCCAGTGTCTTTCACAATTCCAAAGTTCTTCAGAGAGAACCTGAGAATATCCTTGTAATGTTTCTTCTAACCTCCTAAGTGCCAGTATTTGGCTTGTGTAAGTTCTTTTTTAGGCAAAGGTACTTTTGACAGTTGCAGAGTGGCCAGCCCATAGAAGTTGCACTCTCTCCAGCAGAGTTTGAATGCTTGGCAGTTCAGCTTGAAAAAAGAGCTTAGTGTCCAGTATCCAAACAAATTTTTATTTATTTATTTTTTGCTGAAGCAATTGGGGTTATGTGACTTGCCCAGGGTCACACAACCAGGAAGCGTTAAGTATCTGAGGCCAGACTTGAACTCAGGTCCTCCTGACTTCAGAGCTGGTATTCTATCCACCTAGCTGCCCCCTCCAAGACAATTTAAATGGAAGTGATTCAGTTTCTTGGCACTGCGATGGCAGATTGTCCAGATTGCACAAGCATATGACAATGTCAACATGACTGTAGACCTTCAGTTTTGTCCGAAGACTAATAACTCCTCTCTTCCACACTTTTCTTCAGAGCCTCTCTATTCTTGAGCTAGCTCTGGCAATGCATATGTCAATCAACCTTAACACTTATATATCATGTGTATATCCCTGGAAAGTATATTGCCAAGGTAACTGAAATTATCCACTACATTCAGAATTTCACCATTTGTTGTAACCAATGGTTCCATGGATGAATAGTGAGATGCTATCCTGGTGGAGAATCTCTCTTTTGTGTTAGTTCTCAGGCCAAAATTAATACAAGCATACTTTGTTGCATCTTAGCCTTTAAGGCTGCATTAAGAACACAATCATCCCCAAGCAAAAAATTATACACCAATTTTCCCTCCACTTTAGTCTTGGATTGTAGGTAGCCTTTTCAAGTTAAATAATTGCCAGTGTAGTAGCTGACCTTGATGTCATTTTAGTCCTCATTGAAACTGTTTGACATCGCTGAAAACATCATGCTAAAAAACATGGGAGCAAGTTAACAGCCCTATTTCCCCATTGGTCACTGGTAAAGTGCAAGAATTTTGTCCATCATCTGGAACCTGTGCAAATGTTGCAAATGTCATTAAAATGATCTATAATTCTGATGGACTTCTCTGGACAACCAAATTTTACCATAATGTTCTACAAGTCTTCCCAACTGAGAGTATTAAAGGTCTGAGATTGATAAACATTGTATATGAATTTCTGTTCTGCTCCTGACATTTCTTTTGGAATTGAGCAACAAACATCAAATGACCATTCCTCACCCCTTTCTGAAGCCACATTGGCTCTCAGGTATATGACCATCTTCCAGGTGAAGGATCAGTCTATTAAGGAGGATTCTGACAATAAGAGAGACACCCTACTATGATTGTTTCAGGACAACATACTTCTTTTTCTTTTATATAAATGGAGTATGATTATCCTTGAAATCCTGGGGGATAATTTCCTCTTTCCATACAACCTGGGAAACTCCTATCATCTTTTATATGAGCTGCAGACTCCTTGCCTTGTAAATCTCAGCTAGCATAAAATCAAAGCATTAGGAGCTTTGCCTAACTCTAAAGAGATATTCAAAGCCTCCTCTTCAGTTGGAAGTTTGGTAAGAGAAGGACGGACTTCAACCTGATATACATAGTCAGTGACTTCGGCATTGAAAGATAGCCTGTTGACCATAATTGTCAGCTTCTTAATGTCTTTTCTTTCTGAAAGATTGAACACAACACTCCATTGCCAACTAATTGTAGGAAAATTGAAAAAATTACTGAGACAAAACTTCCCACAATATGTCTCTTCTTTTGGTAATTCTCCAGTCCAGAATTTGCAGGAATGGGTGCCTATCTATTTCTTCACTCAAGACACTACATAGACAGGTAAAGATAATTCCTAATTTTTGGAGGGCGGTTTTGATTTTTATTTTCATGAAGATGTCTTCAGGGTGGCAGGTGCTGACATTCTGCCTTTCTTTTGTATAGAAAAGACTTGGAATGAAGCCCTGAAGAAATAGGAATATTGATATATTTGGACAGTTGTCTTCCTATTATTCCCCCTCCCTTGAAATCCATGACAGGAAGGATGGGATGGGGGGAGGGATAGTGCATCATTCTGACAGGCACAGTGACCTGGGAATCAGGAAACCTGCTCTGGCTTCTAGGCCTGGCTGGGCCTCTAACCATGACCTTAGGCAGGTCCTTTCTCTCCCTGGGCCTCATTTTTCTTTTCTGGAAACTGCAGAGATTCCACTAAACTTCTGAGGGTCCTTTCTTCCATGTCTGGAAGTCTATTGAGTTTTATTTTTATTTTATTTTATTATGTTTCAAAGGGGCCCAGAAGTCTCTGTGGTCAGCCTCTTGACTGTTCCAGGGCCAAAAGACTTAGAAGTAGACTGAGCCCAGTTACATAACAAAACAAGTGGCCTTTCTTTTCTATCTCTCACTCTTTACCCAATCTGGGGCAGAGTAAAAACCCTTAGGTGTCTGTGACTGACTGAACCCTGGAATCCCGAGATTCCAAAATCCAGTGTTCCTGCTGCCAGCAGGCCGGCAGATGAGCATTTTTAGGCTATAGATGTCACCCACACTGAGCGCTTTTGATCCAAAAATTGCCAGTGAACTTCATGGGATCGATACCTCTTCCAGCCCCCCTGACTCCCTGTGATTTTCCTTCCCATCTTCTTCATCTAAGCTGTAAGCAATGTGGATCTGCATCTGTCACTGGAGGCAAGTTCTCCCTCTCTGCCTTAGAGGCCAGTCTTGCTAGTGTGACTTCTCTTGGACAGTTGTCTTACACAATTCAGTCTATTTATAAGAGAACGTTGCTAGAACAGTGTTGGCCGGCTCAGACTGGAGCTCTCAGCATCCCCTTTGGAGATGGGGTTTGCTCAGGTCACTTACTGAGAAACAAGGGGCTTAGTCCTGACTCTCGCCACTTGGGTCACTTGGGCTGATAATGAAGGAAATGCCCATAGTTCTTGCCCAGTCTTCCTGCCTCTTTGCTAGCTGATGACCTTGCAGGCTCAAGACTTTGCTGCTTTCCTTCCAAGATTTTTCCTCCCTCAGCTTCAGGAGGCTCTCTTGCTAACTTATCAGTATGCTGAGCTTCTTATACAGCAAGTTAAACACAGAAATCATCTCCAAGTCCTTGAAGTTGGGCACTGAAGACGGGACAAGAACTGAAATGCTTTCAGTAGCTACAGGACCTTTGCCAGCCCTTTTCTTTGTCACTTAGTTCCCCTCTGAGTTGATGGTGTGAGTTTCTGAATTTCTATGGAAAAGCTCTTACCAACTTTCCAAAGGAAAGATGTGCCTACTGTGATGCAAAAGCACTTTCGAAATATGTCCAGGGCATTACACATGGCACACATTATTCTGTGCAGAAATTTGCCTTTCTGCTGATACTACCAGCATGGCCTTCACCATCTCCTCCTGAGATGTTCCTCCTAGTAGGCAGAAGGTAGAGATTTTCCCCATTTCTAAGCCAGAGCAACTAAGTTATAGAAAAACTAAGTATGTTGCCTTAAATTGCAGAGGAGGTTAGTTATTAAGACCCCAAGGTCATGGCAAGCTATCACTAGTCTTGACTCTGTCCTTCAACTGAAATAGGTTGATTCTGGAAAAGAGAGGGGATCAATCACTTCATGCAGCTCTGTCTCACTTAAATCCAATTAATGCATGAAGCAAAAATAAGGGGGGAAAGTTTAGTATTTAGAATGTAAAGGGGATCTAAAAATTAATGCCCTAGTTTCTGAGATATTTTTGGTTCAAGGAATAGTTGAAAGCAGAAATCGCACCTTTTAGACCATTTAATCCAAACTTTTTAAGGAATTCCTGTTGCTCAGAACATTATCTACAAGATGAATCTTCTCTCCAAAAGAGAAACACTAAAGACTTCATTGGATATGGAAAAATTGTTCCATGGAATAATGTAAGATTGACATTATTTACTTTTCCAGGAACCATGTATGACTCCACACTTCTCAGATTAGCTAATGATAAATGCTGGAGTGGGAAAACTAGAACACTAATGCACTGTTGGTGGAGTTGTAGAGAACAATATGGAACTATGTCCAAATGGCTATAAAACTGTGCATACTCTTTGACCCAGCAGTACTATTACTGGGTGTGTATCCCAAGGAAATCATAAAGGAGGGAAAAGGACCCACATGTTCAAAAATGCATGTAGCAGCTGTTTTTGTGATAGCAAAGAAATGGAAAAGGAGTGGATGCCCATCAATTCAGGAATGGCCGAACAAGTTGTAGTACAAGAAGGCAAGGGAATATTATTCTATATAAAATGATGAACCAGCTCATTATAGAAAGGCTTAGAAAGATTTACATGAACTGATGCTGAACGAAACAAGCAGAATCACGAATATATTGTATACAATAACAGCAAGAAAGTGCAATGATCAACTATGAAAGGCTTGATTCCTCTCAGTAGTTCAGTGATCCAAAGGAATCCCCAATAGACTTTGGACAGAAAATGCCATCTACAGCCAGAGAAATTACTAAGGAGACTGATGTAAATATGTTCACTTCTTTTTTCTGTTTTTTTTTATCTCTCCCATCATTTTTCCCATTTGCTCTGATTTTTCTCTCCCAACATAATTCATAAAACAATTTGTATTAAAAATAAGCTAAAATTTTTTTTTTAATTTTTACACAAACCCATTTAGTATTCAATTTCAAGCAAGGTTAGAGTTCAGAAAATGAGAAAATGTAGCTTCTGAAACATTTGTTACCAAGGGAAGTCTCATCACATTAAAGAAAAAAGATAGTTCTTAGAAGGAACTATGTTACATCTGGACATAATCAGATCTGAGAATAGTAAATGAAGGCTTCAGATCATTTCCAGAAATCATCCTGGAGATAACTAGGGTTTTTCACTGACACGTACAAAAGGCCATTCTGTCAAATAAGTTTCCTCTCCATGTGGTTAGGCAAATATTGAATGGTTCAGCTACTCAAGAAGTCCATGATCTCTCAAGAGTTTTTCAAATCTTTCAATTTCTTGGTCCTGTTTCAAAAACAAAGATCAACTTTACATTCTGAACATTTCTAATGCATATAAGTCTAGTTACTGTTGAAGCTATCAGTCATCTATCTTACCTTTTCAAAGCAACTAATTTCAAGTTGCTGAATTTTCATGGCCAGTTCAAAATTAATCATTTTCATCTTCGAGATTTTTCGTTCATAATGTGACTTGATTGAAATAAGTATGCCTAAAAATAATTCAGAGGGCCAGATGGTGACCTTTGGTATTAACATAATAAGATCATTATATGGATTTCTGATTTATAAAGTACTTTTTATTTATTATTTCATCAGTCTAGAGAGATAAGGCATTTAGAAAATGAATCCCGATTCTGAGAATTCAAGACATATGCCCTTTGTGGTGTGGGGCATAACTCATGGAGCTAAGATTTAAAACCAAGTGATCTGAAGTTCCTGCAACCTCACCACAATTCTACCACCCACACAGAAGTACTGCAGGCTAGCATGTAATGTATTTGAGAATTTCATTTTCACTAGTCATTAATCACTATTTAGAGGAACTGAGAGTTCAGGTTGAGCTTTAGAGCTGACCAGATGAAACTTCTCCAAGAATATGTTTAGCATCCACTTTGACTTCATCCTGTATTCTTGTAAGGTATGAGAGGTTGTGAAATTATACTGATGTATCAGGCAAGTAAGGCCTAGTAGCTCAATGCTTCACCAATCCAAACTGACAAGGAAGGGGAAAAAACTATGACACATTCACCCTATAGAGTAGCTGTAGTGCAGAAGATGGACTAGCACAATGCCTGACTTGGTTAATTTAAACTTGTTTACCCCCAAATCATTTCATATTTACTTTTTATCCTTCCTGTATTGTCTATGTATAGGGGATCTTCCCAGCAGAAAATAAGAACCTTTCAAGAAGCACTGCCACATAGTAGACACAACAAAAGCTTGTTGATTGACTACTAGATATAATATATCTAGTATACCAAAAGATTCAAAGAATTGCCTTTTATCTCTGAAGTAACCTGAAAACAGTAAGCCTGTCATGAAATTGTGATTTCTGAATGTAACAGAATATTATGAAAAAAGGATGAATATATTAAATTCAGAGAAATTCAGGAAGATATATGGAAGAATATACAGAGTGAAAAAAGCAAACAAACACATAGCACTATTATGACATAAATGGAAATAACTCTTAAAAGACATCTGAAGTCAGATGCAGATTCAGTGACCAGTCTTGGTTCCAAAGGGCAGAACTGAGTATAAAATTGTCCATACTTGAAATAAAAATATGATAAAGAGAGGATCTTTATAGGGTTAATTAAAAGCATATGTGTTCACAATCATTTACACATTAGGAATTCTGTAGTGGAGAACTTAACCTTTTTTTTCAAATTGAAAATGCAAAGGATGATTAAAAAAAAAAGGAATCCAGAGAGTTTCAAGCTGACAAGGAAGGAGAAAGTAAATTATGACACATTCATCCAGCTAGGTACCACAGAATAGCTCCAATGCTGAAAATGAGAAGTGAAAATTCAAGACCCATCTAGACACATTCATGGTTTGAATAACAAGGGTAACTAGAGCCAACAGAAAGAGGCACATTTGCCCCTCTAGACCATGAGATATCACTGGCACTTGGTGGAGTAAGCCCAATGACTGGAATAGGGATCTGAAAAGGTTAAATAAGGGTTCCTTTATTTAAAAGGAAAAAGATATGCCTTATTCAAACAATAGTATCTTATTCAAAAGGAAAGGAAACAGAGTCTGCATTAGCACCCTGCCTTAAAAATATTTATACTCCTGAGGAAAACCAGGGATCTGACAGGAGAAGCATGGTAGAAAGATTTTTGGTGAAGAGTCAATGAATGATGGAAAAAGTAATCTTTTCTTCAGTCTATACTATAGACCGCCTGGGCAAAAAAGAGGAAATGGAACAGTAGTTGGGAAACATCACAAGCCTAGCAAGGAGGTATGACAGTGTTGAGGACCACAACTAAGTGCAAAATCCAGAAATCCTGTAAAGGGATAAAAAGGGACTGTACTATAAAGGGGCAAGTCAGTTCTCTGAAAGCCCTCAGAGCTGTAAATAATAACGCAATTGAAGGAGTTGCAAATCAGACTTTACTGATGCAGATGTTGCTTGTGAATTGGGAATGAAAAAAAAAAGTGGAGGCAAGAGAGAAGAGGAGAGAGGTAAGAGAATGCACCTGCCTCTCAGTCTTGTATCATTATCATCCTCTCACATGAAGGGATCTATTCTGCTGGTCAGAATTAGATCGCCAGCAGCCACTAGCAGGCTGCTCCTGTAACAACACAGTACTGATAAGAGATTTTATTACTTTATATATCCCTGCTGGCTTGTTCTCTCTGTCCAAAGAACAATTAAATTTCTTTCCTTGAATAGATGACCATTTCAGTCTTTAAAAGATGAGAGAACTATTTCTGTTTTGCAATTGGTTTTCACCAACAAAACAAATAGTTAATAGGCAATAAATATTTATTAAGTACCTACTCTATGACAGGCATTGTGCTAAGTGCTAGGGATAATACTAAATAAATACTAAATTATACTAAAAAAAATACTAAAAAAAATAGTGCCTTTCCTCAAGAAGCTTACAGTAAGGCAAAGTAAGGTACAGTAAAATAAGGTAAGACAACACACAAAAGAAAGCTAAACATGTGGGTGGGAAGGGAGGTACTTGGCACAGAAGCACAGTGGAGAAGTCAAAGGAGTTCAAAATGAGTGCAGCTGGAGAACACAAGAACTGGTTGCTAGAGCAAAAATGAAAAGGAGCTTTGGAGGAAATGCCCACTCCACCTAAGAGTGTGTGACACATGCTTAATGTATATTGGATTACTTGCTGTCTAGGGGAAGGAGAAGAAAAAAACCCAAGATTTTGCAAAGATCAATGTTTTAAACTATCTTTGCATATATTTTGAAAATTAAATCTATTATTTAAAAATATGTTAACAGAGAGGGGGAAAACATGCAGTCTGGATTTGGTGAGAGCAGATTCTACATTGTTTAGAGAAAGAATAAGTAGGATCCCATCTTCTATAGGGGAACAGGAAGCTCTGAACAAAATTCTGAAGAACCAAAAGGAAACATCTTAGTGAGGACAAAAAGGAGCTGTTGAATAGCCTGAAAATATCTTTGATTTTCAAAAGACATAAAAGATGGAAGGAAGAGAATAGAATGAATATAAGGATGTTTTACTGGTCCTACAACAATCATCAGGAGTGCTCACTTTCAAAATTAACTGATAGCAAGGAAACCAGAAAACATAAAATAGGTTTTTATTTTTTTTAGGCTTTCTTGGGGGAGAAGAGAATAAAAAATGGGATAGTAGTGTTGCTTGGGGAATAGAATAGTGATAAGTGAGATCAGAAAGAAGGTGGTATTTTACTTCTCTTTTCTCTGTCAAGATGACCTTTGCACAGACAAGAAAAAGGGGAAGAAATGGTTAATAGGACCTTGATATTGAAGGGGGTACAGCTTCGAAGCTTTATAAATATAGCAGTAATCCTAAAGTCCTCTGACCTTAAGAATACTTTTGTTCTAACAATCTGATTCTGAAGTCTTCTGGTCTTAGGATAGTTCTACAAACATTGTTGACTGTCAGATAATCTACTGGTCAGTGATAACCAAGGTTCCTGAGACAACAGTGAATAGACCACTCCTCAAACCTACCTGTAAGCCATAAAATTAGCAAATTCTCTAATTTTGTCCTATAAATTTATCTTCTTTCTTCTCGTTCTGCTTCAATTGGAATAATTACAATTAACTTTACTCCTTGACTTGGAGATGGGTTCAAGCCTGCAAATTCTTTCAAGACACTTCACTACATTGGTCTTCGACCCCAACCTTTTGGGGTCTCTTTCTAAATCTCAACATTTGGTGGCCCCATGTGCCCTCCCAGATAACCACACCTGCTTAAGTCTGTGCATAAGTTTGCAAGATCCCAAGCTGTGCTTTCCCAGGCACTTATGCTTGTTTAGTCTGTGTAGCTGCAGGAATTCATGTCATTCTGACCTGACAATATACCCTCAAAGAATTTGCTCATAAGCTGGTGGAGACCAGGATGTTTTAGGGACAGATATGCTTGAAGCGGATGGGGACAGAATTGCAGGAGTGATATGCTATCAGGCTAGTTAAGAGAAGGGACAGTTTGTCTGAGAATACTAAAAATCTTTCCTTGAACCCAATATTCACATTGTCCCTTCATACACTGGCTGATTTATATACTTTTGTTTTCCTTTTTGTTTCCTTAGAAACATTGTGGTTAGAAAGTACTTAGGGGTGGAGTTAATGATAATAAAATACCCTTTTCCTTCTGATTCTTCACCTGAAAGTACCAGTGTACTGTTTTTCTTTCTTTAGATTTTCATGATTCCTATGAGAACCATATGGTAAGTCTACTACTGCCATCACACAGACTGGACATTTCACAGACTTAGCATCCCATAGCCCTGAACAGGGGAAAATCTGGCCTCCCATGGCCAAACTTGTCAAGGAAAGCTCCCATTCTTTTCTCCCTCAATCCCATTGCTGGGACACCCCAAGCAACTGGGAAAAGACTTGTTTGGGTCATCTTGAGCTCCACACTAAGCAAATTTTCCTTGACTGGGGAACGCCCAAACTTGGAAATTCTTGCAATTTTCAGCAAAGTTCCAAGGAAACCTTTGCTACCTTTTCACCTTCTCCAGGATGCTAGAGAGGAGGAGTATACCATTTTACAAAGAGATTTTAAGGCTTTTGGCAAAGATGGGACAGTCCTATTTCATGTCATTTTTGTCTATGTCTCTCTGTAGAATGTGTGTTCTATGAGCTAGATTTTATTTATTTAAATATTTAAAACACAATCAGCAAGAAAAAACTTCTATGCTGTAGTTAAAATGCTGGAAAAGATTTCCTGACATCCTTGACTCTCACCTTTAAAGAGAAAAAAGCCTGACTTTTTCTTGTGGTCCCCAGCTTTGACCAAGCTGGGGGCTACAGAAATAAAGTTAGTTAGTTAAAATTACAGAACTGCTAAAATAACAGATTCTCAAGATTTTGAGAAGTTTGGCAATTAGTCATTTTAAGATTGCAAGAAAAATTCTTGAAACAATGGGGATAATTCCAAGAATTTACCCCACTCTGAAAGAAAAAAGGAAAAAAAACAAACTAGGTAAATGGTAACTTTTTGCTAACCCTTTCTTGACTCCCATCTTATTCAGAGTCCCCTTCTGCTCCATTGGGAAAGCAACCCAGAAGGTATTAAGGAACCTTCTCCACAATCTTGATTACTGAGTCCTGAGTCCATCTCAGTTGTGGGGATAACAAGATCAATATAGTCCAAGTCCCTCTGTTTGCTAATCCCTCTCATTTCAGATCAGTTTAAGAAAAGAGAATGCTAAAGAACTGCAGAGAAACTCAAATTCTGCCTCACCTGTAGAAATGGAGGAAACAGCAACAGCCATGGGGGACCCCACACATTGCCCAAAACACCTCCCCCCAACCCAGCATGGGAGAGTAGGGATGGAGAGTGGGTCAGACTCCCTAATCAGCATTCTCTGAGCCCTGGCACCTGAAACTACTATCAAAGGGAGATCCTGGCACCAGTCGCCCTAGCCTTCATCAAGTTCTGTCCAGCAACTGTCTTGAAAGAATCCAGGCCCCTGGCAGCATCCAGCATGGAAGTGTGAAGTGAGAAATCTAGTCAGCCTCTGCATTTGGTAAGCCCACCATTCCTGTTTCACTTGCAGAAATGTATTGTGTAATTTATGGCAAATTATTTTATTGCTGTTCAGTTTTCTGATTTGTAAAGAGAAATAATGATTATTGTTATGAAGACAATATGATTGCAAAAGTGCTTAGTATAAAATACTATCTGAAGGTTAACTGCTTTATTGGATATAATTGCTTCACATATGGTAACT
This sequence comes from Myrmecobius fasciatus, assembly GCA_023553655.1. Lineage (NCBI taxonomy): Eukaryota > Metazoa > Chordata > Mammalia > Dasyuromorphia > Myrmecobiidae > Myrmecobius > Myrmecobius fasciatus. The sequence goes on from JAJPUD010001761.1 coordinate 316,387, forward strand.
TTATCTGGGTTTTTTTAAGATGTGACCAACATATAATGCCGATGTTGAGATAAATAATGTGTGTGTGTGTGTGCGCGCGCGTGTGTGTGTGTGTGTGTGTGTGTGTGTGTGTGTGTGTGTGTGTGTGTGTGTGTATAAAGTAATTTGGAAGCAAATTCAACTAAATTAAGGACTCCCGGGGCAGCTAGGTGGCGCAGTGGATAGAGCACCAGCCCTGAAGTCAGGAGGACCTGAGTTCAAATCTGGTCTCAGACACTTAACATTCCCTAGCTGTATGACCCTGAGCAAGTCACTTAACCCCAATTGCCTCAGCAAAAAAAAAAAAAAAATTAAGGACTCCCCAGGAGTAAGAGGATAGTGTACAGAGGAAAAAAAAAGAGTTTCTTTCTCTTTCTTCCCTTTTCCCTGACTGCACCAGAGATACATGGATGAAGGGGTGAGAGGGAGAGAAAGAAAACATGCTCAGTTCAGTGAAATTTGTTTTTTGAAATAGGATAGTAAAATCAGTTTTAAAGGAACTCTAATCAAAGCCCACTAAAGGGATGTGTAAATTGTAATCTATTTGCACTGACAGTGTTAATAGAAGATTTAAGAGTTTGGGAACTTTAGGAAAACAGAAAATCTATTTTAGCTAAATTTTAATAATTGTCTTGTTTTCTCTCTAAAACAAAAGGGAAACTTATTTAAGGAAATAGAAATCCTCCCTGAGAACTTCCAAAGCTGCAATAGCTTGGGGACAGAATAAATAGAACAACTAAAAGAGAGAAAATAATTTAGCCTTTCAAATGTAATATATTCACCTCTGCTAGAAATTTAAGAGGAAATTACAGCTAAGACTATTTAGTTATTACTTAGGAAAATTCTAAAATTGTTAACTCAGTTATTTGGAGTTATTGTCATGATGTTAAACAAAATTAATAATTACTGTGTATGGAGTAAGAGGAATGAGGTGAAAGCCTTATCAGTTTGTCTTCAAGTATGAGGGTGTGCAGCACCTTTTTTTCCCTTCACAGAGTAGGGGGAGGTATCAAACAGCACAGCTCACAAAAATATTAGTTGGGGGGAGGCAACAACAAACTCGGCCCCTTCCCTATGGTCTCTGTCAATTCCCTTTAATTTGTAAGCTTGCCAATTTTCTTGAAATTATCAGGATAAGCCCTGAGATATGAACCTGTTTAGAATGTTTAGTCCTGAAACAAGGAATATATTTACTAAGAATCTATAAGCTTGTTAAAAATTTGGTCCTCAAACAAGGACAAGTTTAAACAACATCTGCTATTTGTATAAATCCTAGTAAACTTTTTATCTAGTCTTAAGCTGTGATTAGTAGAATTTGGTATTGAGAGATAAAATATCTTGGGACTGAAACTGATAATTCTTTTGAGCTTTGAATTTGGGTATGATTGCCTGACGGATCATTGAGTCATTAACACACCATTTGAGAGAAATGACATAAGTTACTAAGCGGAATGCCTTCCTGAACTGTTACAGGTGAATGTCTTATGTGGGCAAGAGCTGGGAGGACAACTTTAGTCTCTGCTCAAGATCATACCTTTCTGACTCAGTTTCCCAGTTCTGTTTCTTTTGTTTCCCACCTGATTATTTTTGAATCTGGCTATGAAACAGAATTGTCTCTGCATGATTAGTTATCAACACTATTATAATCACGTCCATGCTTTTTCCTCTTATAGAAAACTTCTATAATCAGAGGAAGCGGTCAGTAGAAGGCATTAGCATAATACAAGTCTCCCAGGGGATGCAATGGTTTCCTACTTTAGATTTTAAAGATGCTTTCTTTTGCACATCATTGTGTAAAGACTCAATTTCTTTTTGCCTTTGAAGGGGCAAATCCAGGGGAACATAACCCCCTACCAATTAACATAAACAGTCATGTTCATAACATGGAGATAGTTCAAGGCTTCTGTAATAGCACCCACATATTTGGACAGACACTGGCTATCCAGTACATAAATAATATCTGGATCTGTAGCCCAACCCAAGAGGCTTCTCTGGCTGCAGCCATAAAAATCCTTAACTTCCTGGCCCCCCAGGGCTATGGAGTTTCTTTGTCTAAAGGTCCATTGCCTAGCTGTTGATTATTTGGGTCATGAATTAACTCTACCTTCCTTCTTTCCCAGAAGAGAGAAAGCAGACAATCCCTGAAATCCTGCCTCAAAGAAACAGCTAGATACTTTCTGGACATGGTTTGATTTAGTAGATTTCTCACAGAAACTTGGTATCTTTGGGATGACCCTCCTATCTTAGAGCAGTGGCTGCCATAGCCTTTCTTAATTGAGGAAGCCTCTAAGCTCACCCTAGGCCAACCATTGGAGGTTCTAACTCTCCACCAGGTTCAGAGCATTTCTGCCCTCATCAGAGCTTTAGAATTGGAGAAAGGAATGAGAGTGAACATCTATCCTGACTCCAAATATGCCTTTCGTGTTTTGCATGATCATGGGGCTATATGGAAAGAAAAAGGATTTTTGACAGTTAAACAGTCCCTCGTTAAGTATGGAGGGGAGTAATTACTGCAAGATGCCCATAGACCTAGAGAGGTTTCTGTTATATTTTATAAAGGACAACAGAAGGGTTGTCAAGGGAAACAGGCTTGCAGATTCAGCTGCCCGTTTGTTCCTGACCATGGAACCTTTAATTCTCCGACTCCTACACTCTCTCATATAGCCCCCTGGAACAAATACTTGCTAAAGAAAGGGGGTACACCCTTTCTCCTGTATGGTTTCAAATACCTTCAGGCCAACTTCTAATCCTAGTGGCCAGCCTATGGAAACTTCTCTTTGCCCTACACCAAGCTATTCACTTGGGAAAAAATGCTCTCCAATACCTTGTGAAACCTATTTTCACTGGCAAGATAGGAGAAACAAATAGATCTGTCATACCTGCCCCGTTTGTGCTCAAGTAAATCCTGAAAGGGCTTTTAAACATTCCCCCATCTTGAAGCCCATCAGGAGGAAAGATAGACTTAGTGGAGGACTGGCAGATTTTACATATATGCCCCCTCACAGGAGCTTGTTTTTTGTTGAAAACTTTAGTAATTGGGTAAAAGTCTTCCCTTGTAAGACTAAAAAGACCCAGTTTTTGCTAAAGGAGATCATCCCCACTTAAAATTATCTCCACTCTACAATTCATCCTGTCTACCCAATTCTTAATGCCTTTTAAACATTATGTTGTTTGCACCCTAGACCACTGTGTATATTGTCAGTATTCCACCCATTGCCCCTACTCTTTTGAAGAAACAAAATTAAGGATTTGGGGAAAATGTTTTTTGGTATTTATCCTAGGAAAAGCTGTCTGGATGTAAGACATTCATGATAGCTTCATCTACCCCCATAAGTCTTCCTTTGAATGGGGTTCCTGATTACTGTCCCTAGTAACCTCCATGCCAACTCCACTTTTAATTTCTTTTTTTTTTGCTCAGATTTGGCCCCTGTATTTCTATTCTACTTGTGAGAGTTGTTTCTTCCATACTCCAGACCATGAAATTCTAATTATTTGGTCAACCTGAATATCACCCAATGCATGATTGTGACACTTGGCACCCTTTGGATGCTGCTGCTGCTACCTTCAAGTCATGTGTCTCCCCTCCTCATGTGGACCCAGATAGGCAGGGCCAGCTCCATACTCCTCTCAGCCTTAAGTCACTCCAGAAGATGTGACCTTTCATCCCTTTGTCCCAAATGAATTTGGAGTTTCAAACTGCTTAAAAGGGGAATGAAGAGGGTACAGCTTCTAAGGGAAATATAGCAGCAGTCTTAAATATTGTTCTAACAATCTGTCCATCAATGATTCTAAAGTCTTCTGGCCTTAGTCCAACAAACATTGCTGACTGTCTGATAGATAATCTGCTGGTCAGTGATAACCAAGTTCCTGAGACAATAATGAATAGAACACCCCTCAAACCTACCTGTAAATTATAATATTAACAAATAAGTAACATGAAACTCTGGTCTCTCTTTGTCCTATATATTTATCTTCTTCCTCCTCATTCTTTGCTGAATATTTTTGGAATTTAGTCCGCTTCAATTAGCATTATAATTAAAAAAAAAACTTTGCCCCTTGACTCAAGCCTGCTAATTCTTTTGAGACACCTCATGACACCGGTCTGCAACCACAAACTTCTGGGATCTCCTCCTGAACCTCAACAATAGCAAAGGTTATTTGTTGTGTCAGTCCAGGCACTTCAGTCATGTCCGATACTTGGTGACCCCACTTGGGACTTTCTTCACAAAAATACTGGAGTAGTTGACCATTTCCTTCCCCAGCTCATTTTACATATAAAGAAACTGAGACAAAAAAGGGGAAGCGACTTGCCCAGGGTCACACAGTTAATAAATATCTGAGCTTGGATTTGAACTCCAGAAAATGAGTCTTTGATTCCAAACCAGGCACTATTTGCTCTGCCACCTAGTGATCAGCAAGAGCAATTAGGAAGATAGTTTAGGAGCACTTTAGGTGGGTTGATGTATTCAATTGATCAAGCCCAGATGAACTACATCATAGGATAAGTCAAAGAAAAGGCAGATGTGATTTTGGAACCACTTGTGAATGATTTTGAAAAATCAAAAAAGACCCCAAAAGATATTTTTAAGACCAAGGAAGGGCAAATATCCCTACTTTTAAAAAAAGGAAATGGAAAGGAATTCTGAAATCTGTAGTCCAATAACCTTGATTTTGATTTTGCTGACAATAACTCAGGATTCATTATTGAAGGGATAGCTGTTGAACATAAGAGAAAATATAGTGATTGCAAAAGGCCAAATTTGTCACAAGCAGGTCATGTCAGACAAACCTAATAGGCCTGGATTTCTGAAAGGGTAGCAGATGTTGAAAGTTTGAACTCCACTTGGAAGGTGGTTTCCAGGGCAACTCCCCAGGGATCTATGCTTGGCCCTGTGCTGCTCCATGTTTTTAGCAGTTCCTTGGAAACAGCTGTTGGTTGGCATGCCCATAGAATCTTCAGAGGACACCAAACTATGAGGGATGGCTAACAGTGAGAGAGAGAGAGGCAGGAAAGCAGAGGTTTCTGATCAGGCAATATGAAGATCAGATGAGGGAACTGTAGGTCTTTAGCCTGGCATGAAGAGACATGGAAATAATCTTCCAGAAGTTGAAGGACTGTCAGCTTCAAAAAGAAATTTGATTGACTTCTGCTTGGCCCTCACAGATAGAACCAAGAGCAGGGGATGAGTACTGCAAAGAGTGAAAAGCAAGGCTGTAGCTTGTCTTATCTGTCATTCTCCTAGAAAGCATAGCATCATTGCAAAACCCCATGAGTGTACAAGGCATTATCAATATGAAAAAGCTTTGGGGAAATGTGTCTATGGGAAAGCATGACGTTTCGAGACTGGATGATGGAAAGCGCCTGCTTACCATATATTATGTGTTCTGAGAATATTTCAATAACCATGCTTAGTTCAAACTCCTCTGTATTTCCCTACATTGGTGAAATCATGTAAACATCAAAGTACAAAAGCATTAGCTTTAGAAGGAATCATTAGAACTTCCTATCTTCTAAGTACAAGGGGAAGTCATATTTCCCACCAAATTGCATATTACAATATTACAATATCAACACGATCCCACAGAAGAAGCCACAATAGGATTCAATCTTTCCACCTCATTTGGGTGCTGAATTCCTTGGGAGCAGAAGAGACCATAATGGAAGAATTACCGGAGGGGACGAGGAAGGAGAATGAACACATACTTTATCCTTGCTCTCATCCCATCCTGAGGAGTTCAGAGAAGTGCCAGAAGATTTCAGTGAACTGATGCAGAGTGAAATAAACTGAACAACAGATGCTATGAATAAAAAAGGGTAATGTAAAGAATGCAAAAGGAAGTAGAATTGTGATTAATAGTAATAAACAATCTTGGTCCTGGAAAATAAAAAATGACATATCTTCTCAGCAATGAAATAAGGAAACAGTATAATAAATGGTTATTTTTACTTAAGTGTCATAAGGGAGTGGTGATTTCATTTCTGGCTTGTACATATATAAGAATATTCATAAAATAAATAATAATAATGATAAAAATAATTGCTAACTATTAAAAATATTTTTTGCTTTAAAATTTGCAAAATGCTTTACAAATATTATCACTTTTTATCCTCGCAACAATTCAGGGAAGTAGATGCTATTATTACCTCCACTTTACAGATGAGGAAACAGAGTCAGGCAAAAATCAGTGAGGTGCCCAAGTTCACAGAGTTAATATGAAGGATAGCATTTGAACTCAAATTTTTTCAACTCCACATCTAACATTCTAGGAATGATTGTATTATAAGAATAAAAAGCATCAATAAATTGATTTTTTTTTTCAAAGAAAGACTAGCTTCTTGCAGGTAGACACTCCTTGCTTGTTTTTTGTCTTCCTAACACCAAGCAAGGTATAGCCTAAAGTCAGCACAGGCTAAATGTGTCCAGTTTTCAGAGCAGCCTCCTCAGCCAACAATTCATGGAGAATTTGCCACTACTGGGACTTACTGTTGATAACGTTCGCCACCCTCCAAAGTCGGAGAAGGATCAATAAGCCGAGGGCTTCAAAGGCATGTTTTTGGAACAGAAGGGCCAATTCCAAGACAAAGGAGATAATCACAGTAACAGCATCCAGAATCTCAAGCTTCTGGTAGAAGAATTTCTTGCAGAAGACATATAATTTTAACGCAATTTCTATCATGAAGGTGCTCAAGATGGCAATGCTGAGATAGTGGAAGACCTAGAAGAAAGGCAGGGAGCCAATAGTTAAATTTACCTACTCTAAGCACCATATCATCATCATCACTGGTCTACCTCATCTCCTATGACTGTTTCAAGTACCAACTAGAATCTAATCTTCTAGAGGAAGCCTTTCCTAACTCTTTTTAATTCTAGTGTCTTCCTTCTCTTTATTTCTCATTTATCAAGTACAGTG
>JAJPUD010001761.1:331240-370829 GCA_023553655.1 Myrmecobius fasciatus
GGGTGAGAAACTCGACAAAGTGAGATAGAGAGGTGGCTAGAGCTATGAAAAGACAAATAAGCTGACTGTGCTCTACCTGGGCAGCATAGTTGTCCTTGTCAGGCTGGATGATTTTCAAATCTAACATCAATTCAGCAAGCACCAGCAAGGCATCCATAATGACCAGGCAAATGATGATAGTCTATGGGAAGAAGAGGAGGAAAACTGCTTTAAACTCTTTACACTGAAAATGGCAAGGGATAAATACTTTCTTATTTAGAGCTTGGGGGTTAAAATATTGGTTGTTCATTTGTTTCCAACTCTTCAGGACCCCATTTGGGATTTTCTTGGCCAAGTTACTGGAATGGTTTGCCATTTCCTGCTTCAGCTCATTTTACAGATGAGGAAACTGAGGTAAATAAGATGAAGTGACTTACCCAATATCACAATAGTTAGGAAGTATCTGAGACCAGATTTGAATTCAGGTCTTCATATATCCAGGCCAGATATTTTATCTGCCCTTAAAAAGATATGACCAGAGTATTCTAAAAAGGAAAACCCCCACAAATTGTTCCTAAATATCTGAAAAAAAAACTCAAACTCTTCCACGGTGAGAGAATGTGAGGTGAAACAACTGAGGTACACTCACAGCTATCACAGTGGACAAACCAATTAAACACAGAATAAAACTCAATGTTGGCAGGACGGTGGGAAAACAGGCACAGTATAATACTGATAGGAAACATGAACTGGTACAAACTTGGTTTAGAAGCACAAAAACCAACCTTTAATGTACAATCAGAATTACTAACGTGATCTGTGAGCCTACTCCTAGGACGATATCGTAAAGGTACCATAAAAAGAAGAAAAAACAGATGCATCCAGTTATTTATAGCTGCTTTGTGATCTCTAAGAACTGGAAATGTTCAAGGGCCTCCTGAATTCGTCCTGAGTTGCCATATTTTCCAGACTCACTGGACATGGAGTATGCAAGAGGCCCTGAACATGTTAAGGATGAAGCCCCATGTTGAGCTGATATAGTTTGTTGTTTGCACCTCAATCTAGACTCCCTTTGTGTCCTTGGGATAGGTGCCTGTCGGTCAGCACCAGATTGAGAAACTGTAGCCGGGACCCTTGTAGATAAGCAAACCATTCTATCTTCATATTCTAGCGGTTCCCAAGGGGAAAAACAGAAGGTGGCTTTTGTTTGAGGGTCCTATTTTCTTACTTTCTCCCTCCATTTCTTTCACCTTCCTCTTCCCCTTCAGGAGAGGATTAATCTTCTCCCTACCCCTACTGCTCTTTTGTTCCTCCCATGCCATTCCTCCCCACTAGTTGCAGTTTCATAATTATGCAAATATTCTTATTTGGATTGGGAATTCCTTGCATCTGTAAAGGAGTTCTACATGAATCTTAATTTATCTTGCAATAAATCCAGTTGCAACACACTTCTCGTGAACTGGTTATTTTTTTTTTTTTTTGGTTAACAGAGGCCATTGGGATTCTAAGCCCACTTGGACAGCAACTACAGACAAGTCATTTAACCTCCAGGAGTGTCAAGTTTCCTGCTCTGAAAAAAAAGAGCTTTATTAAACATACAGAATCTATGTCATAGCATTAGGTTACTGTGTGGCTGAAATCGAATAATGTATACAACATATTTATTTTATATTATTTAAGAAATATAATACAAATTTAATATATAACATATAAATAAATAAATTACATGTATTTCAATAATGAAATACAGGTTGTGAAATGAAATACTGTTGTACTATAGGAAATGATAGATAAGAATACAAAGGAAAATAGAAAGACTCTGTATAAGTCAGTTGACTCACTTACTACCCCAGGTAAATAATAGTCTACATTGCAGGTACACTGCTGCATTGTGGAGAGAGCTATCTTACCTGGGAGTTCATTAAGCCAATGAAATCACAGTTCCTCCCCCCAAAAAACGTTTTTGGAATGACAAGAAATGATAAAGAATGAAAAAGTAGAATCAGAACGCACTAATTTATTTTTAATTGACAATCAATCAACAAACATTTCAGTGCTTACTAGAGATAAAAAGATGAAACACAATAACAGCAAAACTCAATCCAAAGGAGGGCAGGGGAAGAATTACATAGGAGGAAAAGAAATCAGAAGGGAACAGAGATAAAAACAAAATTTTCTTGAAGTCATTTTGTTTATGTGAATAATGTTGTACCACAGTTTCCCTGTCTCCCTCAGTTGCTGTTTCAGTCTCCTGCAATTCGGCTGCCCAAAAATAGCAACCCCCACTTCCTGACCTTCAGAAATAATTGGAATCACATTCCAAAGGAGTTATAAAACCTCCAGATGGCCAGTCCTGACATACCCCTTATCTGTATGACCCAGACTTACTGTCTTCTCCCAGTTTCTGGCATCCTTTACTCTACCTGCCAGAACTTGCCAGAATTTATGGTTTCCTTGGACACCAGATGTTCTCAGCTGTTCCCATGAGTTCTTTGTCTCCCTGGGCTATGGAGATTATAAAATTTGTATTCCCCACTAATGAGGTGCTGAATACTTTGTACTATTCAGTCATCTGACATGTCTGTCAGTCTAACTCTCTGGGCTGGACTGAGAGCTTTGAGACATGAGTCCCAGCAGTCCTGATCCATAGCTATGGATTATGAACACTCAATTAACATCAATAAAGTATTACCTAATTTCCAATGTGTGATACTGCATCAGTTTCTCCCTGAGCATTACAATAAGCCGCCTTTTATAGGGGATTTTCAAATCTCAGTTTTACAGTTGGGGTCATTTGGGCTTTATCTATTTAATGGGCACTAAATTAAATCACTTTAGATTTTTTTAAAAATGCCTAAGACAGAAAATGGAGGTTGGGGCAGGAGAGCTTCTGAGTTGGCATAATGTCTGGCTGATACCCCTGGGCACTCCCTCTAGGGCCCTGTAGAGAAAGGAGCCACACTTCTCCTGTCTGGGAGCTGACAGACTGGGCCACCTTCAGCCTCTATGACTGAAACCCAAGTCCTCCTCCTTCCAGTAAAGTTTTCCAGGGTCCCTCTGGTACAATCTGGTCACAATCTGCTCCAATCTCTTCCCTCTCCCTTTCCCTAATTACCCTTCATAACCCCTTCTCTTTCTAACATCTTCATTCTCTCCCTCTCCACTGGCTCTCTCCTCTGTCTGCCCATATCTGCTCACTCCTCAGAAAGCTTTCCCACAATCCTGCCTGCCTGTCCCTTGCTGGGGGGAAGGGAATAAGGATTTCTATCATTCCTATATGTGCCAGCAATGTGCCAAACACTTGACAAATATCTTCTCACAACAACCCTTGCAGGTACTGTTCTCCCCATTCACAGATGAGGAAACAGAGGCAGACAGTAGTGAATTGACTCACTCAGGTTCACACAACTAGGAAACGTCTGAAGCTGGATTTGAACTCAGGGCTTCCTCACTTCAAGCCCAGCACACTGTCAGCCAGCTACCCAAATCTCTGTACCCCTTTCCCAACAAAGATCTATAATGATATATGTCCTTGCTGCCTCCAGTTCCCCACCTTCCCCTGCCTCAAAACCTTACAGGCCAGCACAGGGGACAGGAAGGATGGAAGCTGCCAGGCAAAAGATTGGGGAAATGCCTTGAGTTTATGCCATTCAAGGCTGAGCTAAAGGAGCTGCCCTTCAGGCAAAGATAACTCTCTTTGCTTTGAATCCCCAGGCCATCCCACAAAGTGGGCCCAGAATAATTGTTTGTTGGTTGATTTGATTCAAGTAGCTCAAGGCTGTCCCCTAGAAGAGGAATATGACATTTTCTTTCTCCTGTTTGGTCCCAGGAAGCAGAACCAGGAGCATTGCTCCCAAGTGCAAGGATTCATTTGAATCTGGATGTCAGGGAGAACTCTCTAACTTTGAGTCTTAGCCCAACATGCCTCAGGAGGCAGGGGGTTCTCTCCCACAAGAGACCTTCAAACCAAGGCTGGAGAGCCATTTGTTGGGTGGGCTAGTGAGACCCAGCTGGGATTACATGGCAGCTGGGGTCTCTTCTACCTCTAAAATTCTGGAGTGGGTCTGATCAGGAAACTGAGGCAGCATGGGGGAGAGCAAAGCGTGTTGGACTTGGGTTGGGATCATAAAAGGCCTGTACTCAAATCCTGCCCTAATGTGCTAGCATTAAGACTTTTTGCCTCTTTGTGCCTCAGTTTCTTCATCTGTAAAGTGGGCATAAGGATTCCTACCTAGCTCACAGGATGCCTGTGAAGAAAGTGCTTTGAAAATTTCAAGCAACATCAAAATAGATGATAGGATGGTTAATTGGGGATTTAGAAGTCAATCAGAGTGGCCCTCTTCTTGGGACTCTTCTACTTCCCCCATGAGTCTTCCTTGCCTTCTTTCCAGCTTCCCATTATTCCCTCATTAGAAGGAAAGCTTTTTGAGGGTAGCCACTGTCTTTTTTGCTTCTATTTGTATCCCTAACACATAGCACAGTGCCTGGCACATAATAAACATTAAATGTACTCGCTTGCTTGCTCTCTCTGCTTCTATTTCTCTGTCTCTGTTTCCTGCTTTTCTCCTTCTCTCCTTCCCTTTCTCGGATTCTCTCCACCTTCTCTCTCCCCCCTTTTTTGTCTCTCTCCTTCCTTCCTTCCTTCTCGTTCTCTCTTTATCTGTGTATCTCTCTTATAGACCACTGAATTCAACCTCTTCCTTTTACACATCAGGAATTGATGTCAGGAAGATTTGGTGATGTCATCAATCAGTTAATAAGCATCAGGAGTGGGATCTGAACTCAGGTTCTCTGTCTACAGATCAGAAGCTTTTCCCACTAAACTGCAAATAGCACAATTCTCCTTTCTCCTCCTCTTCTCTTTCCCCAGAGTGCCCACCACAGCACTAGCTGGATACAATGACTGACCCAGAACATGTATGGAAAGAGCTTGCAAACCTCCAATCTTATTACACATTTACATAATTAATTCATCTCCCTCAGCCCTGCTCTCCAAGGCCCATTCAGTTTCACCTATGACAGAGAAGAAGGGCCACAGTTTGGCCAGACTTGGGGAATGAAGGGTGATTCCCCCTTGGCCAGGTGCAGGTCCACTGGTTCACTGAGCCTGTGATGTGGGGTGATAGAGATGGCTGGCCTGGGCTACTCTTCCTGAGCTAATGCTGTGATTCTCTGCTTGTCACAGCCACAGGAGGGATGGACCCATCCCTGACTGGAAATGGATTCTTGGTCGGCCCCAGGAGGAGGAAAACATGAACAATGGCAGTGACAGAAACAAGGCTGCTTCCCTCCCCCAGGTACAGTGGAAATGACATCTGCACAATCTGGGGAACTGAGTTCATTTCTGTTTCGAGCAGTGTGCACACCTCGGGGCCTATGAGCAGGGTCACAAAAATAACTGTTCAACAATCAATCCTGACAGCTCCTTCAGGGTTCCTCAGCCTCACAGAGCATTCATCGTCCAAAAGAGATGCTGAGTGGCTCCAGGGACATGCTCCCTGTCTCATTTCTACACACAGGCCAGGATCAAACAAAGAAGGAAAAGGAAGGCTTAGAGAGGGCAAGAGATGGTTGCTGGTGGAGCAACTGAATGGCTATTAACTCCCCAGCCCACATCTAAGGCCCCCTATTCTCCACTCCTCTTAAGTGTCTCAGCTTTCCTCATTCTAGGAGCTTCCCGGCTCTGATATTCAGTGTCCTGGTGTCCACTCAGACTAGAATATTTTAGGTTCTAAGGTTCCTCCCAGTTCTGCCATCCCCTGTTCTAAGGCCCCTCTCTCCTCTGACATTCCCAGTTCTTAGACTTCTCCTAGATTTGATAATGTTTATTTTCTTATTTTTTCTTTTTTTTAAATAATAATTATTGTGATACTCATAGTAAAAATTCTTATAATGAACTTTGAATGCTCTGAACTTTTTTTTTCTTTTTATTGCTGAAGCAATTGGGGTTAAGTGACTTGCCCAGGGTCACACAGCTGGGAAGTGTTAAGTATCTGAGATCAGATTTGAATTCAGGTTCTCCTGACTTCAGGGTGATGCTCTATCTTACATAGCTGCCCCATACCCTGAAGTTTTAAAAAAATTCACAGCTCTCATATGATTTTCCAATTTCAATAGCCTTTGCAAGATATGGGAAAACAGGTTTATTATCTCCACTTTATAACACTAAAGCTCAGACAAGGCATGTGGCTGATCAACAGCCAAGACCTGACTCTCAGATCTAGATTCTTTCCCCTCCATCCTATTGGTCTGGCTCTTGATAGCACCTACCTGAAACTTTTTAGACTTGAATTGCTTTCTCAACACACTCCTGATGTCTGGGGAGACCTTTGGAGGGGTGCCAACTTCTCTTGGAACACTGGCAGTGCTTCTCTCTGTAATAGGAGCCACGGACGCTGGCATCTGCAATTGCTTATCCTCCTCAACCGCATTGTCCCATTATGGTATTACAACAGATTTACCTGGAAAGTACTTTACAAGTCAGCTAATTGAACTTCTTTATTTCATACATGAGAAAATTCAGGCTCTCCATGTCACAGAGATTAAATCACAGAGGTAAAAATCCAAAGCGACAAAGTCTGGACATGAACTCAGGTATTCTGGAAAATCTAGCTCCCCCTCCTTGTCTCCTGTACATTCCCATCCATTCTGTTCTGTTTGACTACAGCACACTGCTTCTGCCCTTACCACTTTACATTTTTAGTTTATTCACCATCCCAAGTCACAACTGCTTTGAAACTTAGCACAATGCCAATATAAGTGAGTGAAAAGTTCCCTGTCACTATCCAAATTATGCACAGAAGCTAACATAACCATTATTAAAGCTGATCTTTCTAATGAGCTCAACCAAGCTTAAATGATACAATTTAGAGTTTGACAAAGTAATGACTTATAAAGTAATTTTTAATATAAGATATTACAGAGTATGTTATGCAGGTCCTTTTGGAAGAAAGTATTTGTATTTTGATGTACTGATGTTGTATGTTGATGGATTTCTGTTGCATTTCAATTATGAGTCAGAGTAGAGAGCAGACTGTTTAAGAGGGGAGAAGAGAAGGAGGGAGGAAGGAAGGGGAAGAGAGAGTGAGGGAGGGAGAGAGAGAGGGAGAAGGAAGGGAGAAACAGAAGGCACAAGCAAGACACCAGATCAAAAAGGATTTCTAATTCATATGTACCTTTTAAAAAAAAACTTTTTAATTTAATTCCAAGCAGAAATACAGAATTGAAATTTGTCCTGTGGTAGGGATATGTATCTCATGGGCAAGCCATATTATTCTGGTTATTATTAAGATTATAGACTGGGTCAAGACAGAAAAAGATAAATGGTGGTATAGCATCCAAATTCCTAGAGGAGAAGTGAAAAGAGTTGCAAGAAGAAATAGACAACAAAACTAGACAATGGGGGATCTCAACTTTGCTCTATCAAAAATAGATAAATGGAACCACAAAATAAACAGGAAAGAAGTTAAGGAAGTAAATCGAATTTTAGAAAAGATAGGTATGATAAACCTTTGGAGAAAAATGAATGGGGGCAAAAAGGAATATACTTTTTTCTCAGAAATACATGGAACCTACCCACAAATTGACCATGTATTCAGGCATAAAAACTTTGCAATCAAATGCAGAAAAGCAGAAACAGTAAATATATCTTTTTCAAAGCATGATACAATAAAAATTACATGTAATAAAGGGCTGTGGAAAAGTAAATTTAATTGGAAACTAAATAATGTAATTTTAAAGAATGAGGGGGTGAAATAACAAACCATAGAAACAATTGATAATTTCATCCAAGACCATGACAATAATGAGATAGCATGCCCACATTTATGGAATGCAGTCAAAATAGTTTTTAGGGGAAATTTTATATCTCTAGATGCTTACATGAATAAAATAGAGAAAGAGATGATTAACTCTTGCATGCATGCAACTAAAAAAGCTAGAAAAAATTTAAAACTCCCAATTGAATATCAAATTTGAAATTCTTGGGGGGAAGGAAGGAGATTAATAAAATTGAAAGTAAAAAAACTATTGAATAAACAACAACAACAACAAAAAAAGGTAAAGGATTCTCATATTGTGATATTCTTAAATTCTTGCCTGGAGTATAAGAGAAGCCAGAGTTTGTTGTAAGTGGGAAGGAGGACAAAAAGGAACAAAGTTCCATGGGTACTGGATCAGTTCTGTCTGTGTGGCTTATGCCAATGTTCTTGGGTCTCACCACACCCACCTCTAAACCACAGTGCCTGGCTTTTCCCAAAAGAAATTCAGAGGACTCCCAGCAGAAGAATGTCAAACCCCAAGTCCTGTCCATAGGACTCAGTTTTCCCATCAATAGACAGGAATGACAGTGATAGCACCTCCCTCCCAGGAGGACCAGGCACCGGCCTTTGTTTCTTGACTGAGGACCCCCCACCCCCGCCTTTACTTTTCTTCTCTTTACTCGGTGTATATGATGATGCAGGGGGAAGAACCCCGTCCTTATGACCCATAAGGGCCCTGGGTGTCTAAAACTTCCCACTGTCAAGATGGGCAAATCACTTTCGCTCTCATCTGTACAGTGGGGATAATCACGTTGACAGTCCCAAGTCACAGAGCCAATGTGAAGCTGACAAGAAATAGTGCATGCAAAATGCTTGGCAAATCGGAAAGGAGTTTCTAAGGAGCCCACGCCGGTCAGACCCCGCCGCGGCCCCGCGGCTGTCCCGGACCGGACACGGTCCAAAGGCAGAAAGCCTAGGCTCCAAGGCACCTGTAGCCCAATAGAAGGCCAAGGTCTCTGGCCACACTCCTCGGGGCCCTGCTCGGGGGCCGTAAGCACGGGCCGGACGCCGGGGGTCGCGTCCCCGATGACCTTGAGGGGCCCGATGCGAACGTGCCCGGGGCAGGCCCGGCGAGGAGGATGGAGATGGCAAGGGCTTATTAAGTCCCGACTCACCCCAGCAAGTCGGTGGAGCGATGGCGGGCCACGAAGCAGGTGTAGTCCCCATAGCAGACGCCCTCTTTGAGCAGGCCCTGGCAGAAGTCCTTGCCGAAGCCACAGCCGGCCGTCACCAGCCCATAGTCCCCTCCGCCGCCCGCCAAGGGGTCGGTCTGCGAGAGGCCGCCCAGCAGGGCCCGGTCCACCAGACAGCGGCACGCCAGCACCGAGGACTTCGCCCTCGCCGAGGCCACAGCCACATCTTCTTCCACTAAGCGTGTTTCCCCAAACTAGCAGCACCGCCCACAGTCGGCCCCGCCCCCTGGCGCCGCCAACCGCCAACGGCCACAGCCCAGGCTCCACCCCCTCCTCGGGCCTGCACTCTACTCCCGCTTTGATTACCGGCCGGGGAGTAGGCCCCGCCCCCACCCACCCTTCCTCCGTGGAGTCTCAGGCTAAGCTCCGCCCCTTTCCCCTTTCTTTGCACTCTAATCCTCTTATCCTCTTTCCCTCTTTTCCGGCTTGTCCGGAGTAAGTCCCATTTCGGTCAATTTCCTCCCTATTCTAATAAAGAATAGCGCTCGCCTCCTCTTCATTCTCGATCTTTAGTAAACCTTGACCCTTCTATGCTTCCCACCAATCCTTTTTACTCTCCACCCCTCGAGAAGGAAACCCCGCCCCACAGCATTTTCTCTCTTGTTCTCCTGGTCCAGAACTAAGCCCCGCCTTCTCCAAATAGGCCCTGCCCTCTCGCAGCTTTCACCAATTACAAGTCCCTTCATCCGCTCTTCCCAGCTTCTATCAAGGCGCAGGCCCCACCCCCACGATTATTGCTGGGTTTACCTCTCCCGCCTTTCCTTGCCTTGGGCCCTTCGTCCGTCAGCCCTCACTTAAGGCTCAAGCCCCGCCTCCTCTCGCTTCATTCTCTCTGTTCTCCCTCCCCCACGCCCCAGCTCCTGCGCGGGTCCCGCCCCCATCCAGGCCCATGCTTCTGAGGAGGTGACAAAGGATCAAGGCACAGAGATCTATTAATGTATCTGTCTTTATTAAGAGACAAAGAAACAGAAAATTGAGAGAGAGCAAACAGATAAAGAGAACACTCCATAATGGATAAAGAGATGTTCTCAAAGGCAGGAAGATCTGGATCCAAGTTCTGCCTCTGACACGTAACTGAATCTGTGATCCTGGATAAGTCCCTTAACCTCTCAGCGTTCTAGCCCAATGAAGGTGTTTCCTATGTGCTACCTACTCTGCAAATTACTGGTAGTACTTGAACCCAAGTGTCCTTGACTCTACTCTGCCACATTAATTCTCCAGAGGTGAAATAAGTTAAGAACAGGGGCCAATTCAGTTCAGTCTAATAAGCATTATTTACTATGTGCCAGGTATTGCGCTAAAACCTGGGAATACAAAAAGCAAAAATGACATTGCCCTTGAAGTCTGGGAGCTTACCTTCTACTGTGGGAAACAAATCCCTGACTAAGGGGGTTGAAGGTCTGGAAAATCCAAATACATAAAAAATGTAAGGGATCCCTGCCACTTTAGTCAGATGTCAAGAGAACCCCTGAGATTTAATTAGATCTTTTTTGGTGCAAGGATTTTTTAAAAAATATTTTAAACATTATTTATTTCAACATTCTTTTTGAAAATTATTTCATTAAATGTTTTTCAATTACATGTAAAAAATTAATGATTTAAAAATTTTTGAGTTCCAGATTCTCCCTCCCTTTAGTTATTCTGCCACCCATTGAGAAGGCAAGCAATATAAAAAGTTATACATATGAAATTGTTGTGCCACAATTCCTCTGTCTAGTTTCTGTCAATTGTTTTGTCTCAGTCTCCCTTAATTGTTCTGCCTCAGTAGCAACACCCCCTTATGACCATTCAGAGATAATTAGGAAGCAGAATAATGGCCACTGGTATTCCAAAGAGTCATAAAACCTCCAGATGTCCTATCCCAAATACCTAGACATACCCCTTACCTTTTGGCTTCAGACTCAATGGCTCTTAGCTTTTTCCCAAACTTATCATAATTTATGATCCTTCCTCCATATCCCCAATCTGTCAAAAATGAATTTATAGTCCTTTCCTAGAACCCCAGTCCCCCCAGTGTTCTCCCCCTCCTTCTGCCTCTTGAACTCTTTGTTACCCTGAGTACCCGGAGCCCTGTAAGAATCATTGGAGCAAACTTACTAATGCCTGGATACTTTGAGATCCAGAAAACTGGCTAATGGCTGCCAGTCTAACTCTCCGGGACTGGGTGTCTCAAAAGACAGGAGTCTCATTCAGTCCCACCCATAGCTATGGATTCTAAATTCTCCATTACCATCAATAAAATATTAAATCACCTCCAATCTGTAGTACTGCCTCAGTTTTTCCCCGGAGCATTACAAAATCATGCAAAATATATTTCCATATTAGCCATGTTGCAAAGATGGACATCATTTTTCATCATGGATGCTTTGGAATTGTTTAGGATCATGTCTTGGTCAGAGTAGCTAAGGCTTTCTGGGTTGATCATGATTTAATTAGCTCTTAAAAGAAATTCTTACAGCACAAGTTTTGGAACACACATGCATTAACATGGGAGGGTGTGCCATTCTCTTGAACTGGATGCATTGCCTCAGCAAAGCCACAGGATGAAACTATAGCAGTCATTTTGATCATTTAGTCTAAACATAGAAATGGAAACTGGTAGTAGAGAATGCTTTAGGATTCTTCCAGATGGGAGGGAATGAGTCTTTTCTGACTTAGTATCTGTTATAAAACTTGAGCTGTGAAAAAGCTGCTGTGGTTCAGAGTCTGAATTTTTCGGGAAACCAGATATGATATCCTCTTGTTCCTTCCAAAGGTAGATGCTAAATAAAGAAAGCTTTATTTTCTATTTGGACTAAAAAATAAAGAACTTTGATGCTATGAAAGCATAGCACTAGATCAGGAAGTCGTGATGTTAAGTTGTGTCTGAATCTTCATGACCTCATTTGGAACTATTTGCCATTTCCTTCTCCAGCTCATTTTAGAGATGAGGAAACTGAGGCAGAAAAGGTGAAATGACTTGCTCAGGGCCACACAGCTAGTAAGAGTCCTTGAACTCAGGAAGATGAGTTTTCCCCTACTATACATACACTGCACCGCCTACCTTTATTTTCCATTACCTACCTACTTACAATAGAAATGATTGAGCAATATAAACCTCCACACCAATGCTCTTTGATAGAGAGTTCAATATTGTCTCTGATTGCCCCCAGTGGAAAATATGTTTCATCACTGGAGCTCTTGAACACATCTTTGTGTTGACTCTGGGTTGTGATGTCTCTTGTGTGTGTATGTTTCTGTGTATATTGCTATCTTGATTTTGCTTTTCCCTCATTACTTAATTTCTTACGTGTCTTCCTATGTTTCTTTGTATCTTCCTATGTTTCTCTGAATTTCTCATAGTTGCTATTTTTTATTGTGCAATGGGGATATATATAAAGGACCTTTCTGTCTTTGACCCTCTTGGATCTAGTAGAAGAATCTCAAAGATGGGGAATAGTTAAGCAACTTTTTTCACACAATCTACATTGTTTTCCAGTATAGTTTAATCAATTTGCATCTCCACTTAGCTTGCTCATCTTCCTATACATGTGCCCATTTGTAAAGATTCCTATTATCATTGGCCACTAACAGGAAAAAGATTCCTCCTAACAGATGGACATTACATCAATGGGCAGGAAAAGAAGTGCTTAAAATTGAACTCTGCTATTCCTTCTGGTTCCTGTTATCTAGGATATTTTCAGTGAGGAGCATTTCTGTAGGAGGGCACCATGATATAGTGGGTGGGAAAATGGTCTTGAAAGAACTTGGTTTTGTAATGCCGGAGAAACTGAGGCAAGACAGAGATAAGAGTTTTTAATATTTTAATAGTTGGACTGGTAAACAAACAGGATCCATGTCTGACCCCCAGTTGGCTGAAGGGGACTCTTGTCTCAAAGCACTCAGTAAGAATCAAGTAATTCCAGAGACTCTTATAGGGCTCCATTGATCAGGGAAACAAAGGCAAGGTGGGGGGAGGGCAGAGCACTGGTGAGTAGAAACTCCAGGAAAGACTGTAACTTTTCATTCTGACAGGTTGGGAGTTGAAAGCAGGAGACAGGAAGTCTGAGGCAGAAGATAACCAAGTATTTGAGATAAGTCATCTGGAGTTTTATGACTCTTTGGAATGCCAGAGTGGCCAGAGCTCTGCAACCCTAATTATCTTAGTCCTAATGACCAGGAAGAGGGGCTTGCCACCAGGGAAACTGAGGCAGAACAATTCAGAGAAACTGAGGCATTGCAGTTTCAAGTCTCACCTTTGCATATATTAGCTGTGTGATCCTGGGCAAGAGATTTAGTTACTTATTGCTTTGATTTCTTTGGAGTGACCTAGTATAGGTCCAAAGCTGTGTCCAAAGAACTTGATAACTTTCAGAATACAGTTCCAATTGCTTTCCAGAATGGTTGGATGGATCCACAGATCCAACAATGTACTAGTGTATCTATTTTCCCACAGACCCTCCAACATTTTTATTATGTTGTTTTTTGGTCATCCTTGCCGGCTGGCTAGGCGAGATTTGAAACTTCTGGAATGCTTTAATTTGTATCTTTGTAATCACCATTGATTTAAGGCATATTTTGTTTGTTTTTGCATAATTGCTGCAACCTTAGATCTTCTTTGAAAATTGCTTGTTCAAATCCTTTTAACTATTTATCTATTATCCCTAATAGTCTTATAAATTTGAATCGGTTCCTTTTATATCTTGGAAATGAGATCTTTTTCAGAAACAGTTGTAAAGACTTTTTTCCTTTTTTGCCTTCTAATTTTTATATTTAATTTGTGCAAAAAATTTAAATTTTATATAATCATAATTGTCCATTTTATCTTGTGTGATCTCTGTCGCTTATATGGTCACCAACTGCCCCATCCACAAATTTGAAAAGTCTTTTCTTCTGTGTTCTTCACATTTGTTTATAATGTGACTTTTTTATAGCTGCCACACATGCATTTAGTATATTATGGGAAGTATAAGAAATGGATGGGCATTTTGGGTTTCCACAGTTATGAAAGTTAAATTGGAGAAATGAAGCTAAAATTAGAAAACTGAAACCCACATGAACATCAAGGAGTTATCAAGGGTGGAGGTCACCTTTCCCCAAAAGAACGTAAGCTCCTTGGAGGCAGGGGTGCCTTTTTATTTTTCACTTTTTTTTTTAACTTTTTACTTTTTCAGGGCTGCCCTGATTACTTTTGTAATCAAGGGTGGTGGTCTGAGATTTGAAAAGAATCTTTTGTTCTTACCCCTCAGCCCTCCTCTGTTACCTTCCCCCTTATACAAAATAATCTTCTTTGGAGCAGGGACTGGCTATATAATGAGGGGTGGAGATTCATGTTGTATAACTTCTGTAACATCCAATTAATGGGGAATCAGGGAAAGGACCTGTGCTTCAGGGATAGGAAATAAAATGCTGCCTTTGGAGGTTCAAAGGTGTGTCTACTCACCTTGCAAGAATGTAAAATAAATCTTTTCTGCATTCATCAGTGAGTCTGTGGAGTTCTTGGTAAGATATTTTATTTCTTACAGGGAGTATTAATGATGTGTTTAGATTAGCAATTCCTAGTTCCAAATGATGTGTTTGGGGTTCAGCACCAAAAGGTGAGATTGATGTAGGCACCAAATGTTGGAGTTCGATTATGTAATGATTCACAATGACCATTCAGGGTCATTTAGGAGAAGAGATTACAGACAAAATGAAGAGAAACAACAGACAACAGGAATGATAAATATGAAATCAATTTGGGAGAGCACATGGTTAGACTTCAAAGTAGTTTTAATTGTTAAAATTACAGTGGAAAAAACAAGCTCCTTAGTGGAACTCACAATTAATCAGGAGAAAGAATATACTCCATGTGGTGGGGGTATGCCCTTAGCTGACAGGCTAAATCCATAGAGGAGTTTAGCACCCTAAAAAAGTTAGTTATAAAAAGGAGAAAAACATCATGAGGCATGGGGGAAGGCTGAGGAAAAACACCAAAAGGCAGA
The DNA here is from genome assembly GCA_023553655.1 of Myrmecobius fasciatus. Taxonomy (NCBI): domain Eukaryota; kingdom Metazoa; phylum Chordata; class Mammalia; order Dasyuromorphia; family Myrmecobiidae; genus Myrmecobius; species Myrmecobius fasciatus. Next base: position 346,196 of record JAJPUD010001761.1, read on the forward strand.
ACACCATGGTCAGCTTAACTTTTGGGATTCAACAAAGATGGCATGAGCCATGGATTTAGGGAAGAAATTTAACCTCAGTGTTGGACATAACTTGGATTTCTCACTAGACACAGCAAGGTAGTTCTACCAACGACCTCCGAAGAAGGTAGGACCATAAAGTTAAACTGATCTCCCTCAGTGTTCTCATCTGCTTGCCCTAGGGAGTAATTTTAGACCTGGAAGGCACCTCTGAAGCCATCTAGTCCAAGTCCTTCAGCAAGCCCATCAGGCTTTCTCTGCCAGCCCCACTGCATGGGATAAACTGAGGGAAGACCTCTCATAAGGATGTGGCTTCTACTTATGTCCTAATTGTGATTTGAGACTTTGCAATAACAAATTGTGCCATAGCTAAAAAGCTGGACATATTCCATTGTCTTGGATGAACTTTCCCCTCTGTTTCCTACCACTTCTTAGTTAGCATTTACATACTTCTTCTATTTATTTATTTTTATTTTTTGCTGAGGCAATTGGGGTTAAGTGACTTGCCCAGGGTCACACAGCTTGGATGTGTCAAGTGTCTGAGATCAAATTTGAACTCAGGTCTTCCTGACTTCAGGGCTGGTGCTCTATCCACTGTGCCATCTAGCTGCCCCTACATACTTCTTTTAAAGGCAATTTATTATTTTGTTTGTTTGTTTCTGGGAGATTTCAGCTTAAAATATAAACCCCTGGACTTGCCCAGACAATGGGAGAAAAGGTCAAAGGGAAGGCAGGGCTTCTGGTCAATATAATCTTGTGTTTTGTAGTGTGCGCTTTGCACTCCTTTACTGATAAATACCTTGTCAGATGGGAGTTGCCCTTTCTCATGAGAGAATAATAAATCCCTTTTTGCTTTCTCTTACCTGGAGAGTCTCTGTTTTTGTGGTCTATACTGTCCCATACACCACCCAGTTACTTAGGACCTCATCATTGACTTAAACTTAGTTTCTGCCAGATTGCTTTCTTATTTTCCCAGTTGTTTTTGTTAAATAGTGAGACCTTATCCTTATTCATACAATTGAGACAGTGATCCCAATCCCAGGATATACTTACTCTAAGCATTTTAATGATTAAAACACTTTTCATGGCAGCAAAGAATTGGAAACAAATTAGATGCCCTTTGAGGATTGATTAAACAAATTTTGATAAGCTAATGTAATAGAGTTTTGCAACATGGAAGAGACAATGCATGATGAATGCAGAGTCATAGGCAGACTTGAATGAGCTAATGCAAAGCAAAGTAAGCAGAACTAGGAAAACAATGTACACAAAAACTAACAAACATATAAATGGAGGTGGTGGTGAGAGAGGGAATTAGAGTTCTGTGTAATTATTACCCAGTTCATCCTTAAAGAGAGATGAGAAAAATGTATCTTTATCTTTTTTTAAAAAAAACTAAAGCTTTTTTATTTTCAAAACACATGCATAGATAATATTCAACGTTCACTCTTGCAAACCTTGTGTTCCAAATTTTTCCCTCCCTTCCCCCCAAAACTTCCCCCAAATGGCAAATAATCCAATATATGTTAAACATGTGCAATTCTTCTATACATATTTCCACAATTACCATGCTGCACAAGAAAAATCAGATCAAAAAGAGAAAAAAAATGTCTTTCTCTATTCTTTACACAGTATTACCAGTGTGGAATTTTCCAAAAATTTCAAGGCTCAATTGATGTATTGGTTAGTTTTGCTGAAATACTTTTCCCTTTTCTTTTTTTGGTATGATAGGGGGTGGCTGGCTCCCTGGGCAGGAAAGGGATGGAATATTTTTGACAATGAAGGTGATGGAAAAAGAAAAGATGAAAAAATTGCAAAACTATCTAAAAAAACTGAAAATGAAAAAAAGAAAGCCCATTGTATTCCTTTGTGTATGCTCTGACTTTCCTTGCTTGTGTATTATAACCACCCAAAATAATGTAATTTTTGCCACCTTTTCCCAGTAGCCTCTCCTGATTTCTCCATTTTCTAGTATTCTTCATTAACTATCTTATATTCATTTTATGCCTGTTCCTCGTGTACTTAGATACTTAAAGATCATCTAGAATGTTGAAGATATGGTGTAAGTGAAAGCACATGGAACTAGAGATTACAAACCCTGTGATTAATTATGAGTAATTAATCAATCACTTTCATTGAATAATTCAGAAACAACTAGAAAGGTAACTAATGAAACTCCCCCAAAGTCCTTCTCTGGTTTCATCAAGGTTTCCATGGAAGTCAGCCTGGCTTCTTGAAGGCATTGCCAGCAGAGTTCTGTCCATCTGGAAAGGTTCTGAGGATGGGATTGGCCAGGGAGTATATCTGTACTGCCTCAAAACCAGGCTATCTAAGGGTAGAGATGCTCAGAAATACTTTGGCATCAAGGTGAGAAAATTATTTTAGCAAGTGATTCTCACAGACTATTTATGAAATCATATGGTTGCCACATTCTACACCTAGGGTAAACCAGGTGGCAAAGCACATGCAGTGCTGGAATTAGCATTACCAAGACTTGAATTCAAATCCTACTTCAGACTTTTATTTGCTATGTGATCCTGGGCAAATCAGTCATTTATCTCCTTTTGATCTCTTGTTCTCTCATCTTTTTTTTTTTTTTTTAAGATTTTCATTTGCAAAACATACGCATGGGTAATTTTTCAACACTGATCCTTGCAAAGCCTTCTGTTCCAAATTTTTCTCTCTTTCCCCCCACCCCCTCCCCTGGATGACAGGTAGTTCAATACATGTTAATTGTTAAAATATATGGCAAATCCAATATATGTATACATATTTTTACAGTTATCTTGCTGTATAAGAAAAATCAGATCTACCAGACCAAAAAAAAAACCAGAGAAAGAAAACAAAATGCAAGTAAACATCAACAGAAAGCATGAAAATGCTATGTGGTGGTCCACATTCAGATCCCACAGGCCTCTCTCTGGGAGTAGATGGATTTCTTCATCACTGTTGTTCTCTCATCTTTAATAAAAGAGACAAAAATAGCACCTACTTTGAGGTAGAGAAGGCCAAATGAGATAGTTTATGTAAATAAATCCCTTTCTAAACTTTAAGCCTGTATAAATTATTGCTGCTATTATCAAGGATTACCTTCTTTGAAATATTGAAGTAATCATCAATAAAAATAATAATGAGCGATCTTATTTCTGAAGTGGACAGGCTTATAAACCCTAAGAGATTCAGGGATACAGAATGTAGTTCCTTTGCAGGTTTATTCAGGGGAAAGATGGAGAGAAGGTGGACATATTTTCCACCCTACCTTGGTCAGTTCTGGAGATTTGACTCTGCTGTTCCAGGCTTAATAAAGTTCTGTAAGCCTAAAGAAATCAGGACCCTATCCAACTAAGCCAATAACCCAGCTATTGCTAAAAGCAGTAAGAAAGTAGAGTCAGAGGGGGCTGCCAGAAATAGATTGATGACTAAAATGCCCAACATTTCAAGCCTCAGATGATCGGGTTTTGGCCGTAAAATATCCTTGCAGAATGCTTGCTAGTTCCATGTAGGAGTGGATGAGATAAAAGTTCTGATTACAAGTACCCAAACTGTGCTCTTTGAATTCCTGAGTTTTAAGGAAACCATAGAGATGGTTTTGGGGCTGTGTTTAACAAATTTAATTTTTATAATTATGAATCAAGATTTGTATATGGATATGACAGGCTTGTGCCCATAGTTCTTAGACTGTAAAGAAATTTAGAGATCATCCAATTTAACTCCCTCCTATTATAGATACGTAAATTGAGACAGCTAGGTAGTGTAATGGAGAGGCTGTTGAGTCAGAAGTCAGGAAAATTCATCTTCTTGAGTTTAAAGCTAGAAAAGGTAATTGCAAACCATTCCAGTATCTTTGCCAAGAAAACCCAAAATGGAGTCACAACTGAGACTCACAATTTTGGGCCACAGATAGTAAATGGAATAATTACCAAAAGAGTTGGGATTTCACTTATCATTCTTTTAACTAGATCTAATCAATAAACATTAATAAGCACCTACTATGTGTTGGGGAATTTGATAAACTCTGGGTATACAAAGAAAAGTAAAATGTAGTTCCTGTTATCAAGGAGCTCATGGTTTATTGGGTATATAATACCCAGACAACTAAGTACAAATAAGACAGAGAGAGGTTAAGCTGGAATTAAGAGAAAACAGGCAGTAGAATTAAGGGAGATCAGCAAAAGCTTTCTGCAGAAGATGGGATATTAGCTGGGGGCTGAAGAAAGCTGGGGAAGCTGAAAGGCAGAGATGAGGAGAGAGAATGTTCCAGGCTTGGGTGACAGCCAGAGATAATACCAGAGCAAAAAGGGAGCATCTTGCTTAAGGAACAATAGATGTGGGCCTCCAGGTATTGGGCAAAAGTGTTGTAAATTTGTTTTTGCTATAGTAAATGCCCTTGTGTAATAGCTATTGTTAACTGAGTAAGGTATATCATTTAATAATTAATTGATTTAGTAGTTATTATTGATTAAATGAAATTGGGCTGCTGATCAGTGATGGTTAACACTGAGGTGAATAAAGTCAATGGAGATGAGCTAATTAAGAATCGTTCTTGATATCACCACACAAGCTTGCAGTTAACAAAATATTATTGAAATGAAGAATAGAAGGGAGGAAGGATATAGAAAGGGATTTTACTAGTGGGTCAGAGCATGAGCCATAAGAATCCATCTGAATAAATCTATACACATCCCACTCCTATGTTAACAACTTGATTGATTTAAATGCTAAGGGATAGAGTATAATCCAGGAGTGACCAACAGCATTTGGCCCTCACACTGAATAGGCTCAGATATTGATAAACAGCACTCTGGTAGTTAAACAAAGGACCAAATAAACACATAAAATAAGGAATAACACTTTGAGGTTCAGTCCTCTTATCTATGAAATAAGGATAAAAAGCCTTGCTTACATGTTTAATTCATGTTGGATTACTTGCTATCTCGGGGAGGGGAAGAAGGTAAGGGAGGGAGAAAAATTTGGAACACAAGGTTTTACAAGGGTGAATGCTAAAAACTATCTTTTTATATATTTTGAAAATAAAAGGCTATTATTAAATAAATATTTTTTAAAAAATTAAAAAAATCTTTGCTCAACATATCATGAAAACATATACATGCAAAAGAATGTTATCAGTAAAACTACAATTTCTTCTGGTTTTTTCCTTTTGTTCTGATTTTTCTTACCCAATATGATTCATAAAGAAATGTGCATTTAAAATTAATGTATATGTATAATCAGAAAAAAGAAAATAAAAGGAGAGGATGCAACTATTTATGGATGGGGAAACTGAGGCCCAGAGAAGTTGTACTGTTCTAGCACAAGGTCACACAGCCAATGAGGAGCACTGTGAGTCGCCCAGACCAGTGACCTCCCCTCTCTCTATCCCATTCCTTCCTCCCTCCATCCTCATGCCCCATCCTTGTCTCCCTGCCTGCATCCTCCTTTCCTTGACTAAGCTCTCTCTCTCCCCTGCCACCATCATCTTTTCCTTTCCAAGATTGTTGAGTCCTCAGGTCTTTGTCCAGCTTCTTGGGATGGCTCTGCTCTTTGGAAGTCATCCTCTTCCAGATGCTAAGCCCTCCTTTTTCTGCACCCCTAACTCTTCTTCCTCTAGCTCCTAAGCTGGGCTCTGGATCCTGAAGGTCAGTGGCCTCCATTTCCCCAAGCTTAGTCAGCTCCCCTGACTGCATCCTTCTCCTCCCCATCCCCAGGCTCTCTCTGTATCCTGACTTCTCTTCCACAACCCTAAGCTGGCTCTACAGCCCTGATGCCAACCTCTTCCCCTCCCCTGAGTGTCCCTGACACCATCTGCTTCTATTCCCCAACCTCACTTTGCTGCCCCTGGACATTCATCCCACCTTCCCTAGTTCACTAGCTAGGTTCCCTGGGCTCCTGCAGCCACCCTCTTCCAGTGTCTCCACACCATCACACTCTAACAGCTGCAGACTTGCTCTGTGCCCATGATGTCATGCTCTGCTTTCCTTAACTTTACTCTGAACCCTTGTAAGTGATCCCTTTCCAATTCCCCGGATTTGCTTTATGTCCCTGACATTAAGTCCCTTGTCCTTCCCAAGGTTCGCTCTCTGACTTCAGTCTCTGCCAGTTCCCTTTGGTCTGCGTCACTGATGTCATCATTACCATCGGGCTCCCTTCTGAACTGGTGACGTCAGTCTCCTGTACCCCTATCGGACCCTGAGCCCCTGACGTCATCCCCATTCAGTTCCTTAGGTATTTCCCTGCTCCTGACATTAATCTCTAAGGGGTTATATGTGAGCCAGGGTTGGGGGACTGGAGTTTCTAAGGCCTTGACCTCATTGTTCAGGCTTTATTCTGACGTCATCCCCTACAATTCCCTAGAGGTTCTCTGTGCCCCTGACATTATTAATCCCTTTCCTTTCCTGGGTTATGTATATGCACGCGGTCTCTAAAGCCCTGACGTCATTCTCTTCCAGTTCCCTAACCTTGTTCTGCTGTGTTGACGTCAATCTCCGCCCCTTTCCTAAACTTGCTTGCCTCCCCTGACGTCAGTGGCCTCCCCTGACGTCAGTGGCCTCCCCTTTGTAAACGTTGCTCGGCTCCCCTCTGCCGTCCCCTTCCTCCTTAGGGGATCCTCGCTCCTTGTGTCCTCAGAAGGCCCTCACTTCTCTTGACGTCATTCTCCCTCCCCCACCCTGCCTGAATTTGAGCGTGGTTCGGCCCCGCCTCCCTGACGTTAACCCCGCCCCTTCCTCAAGTTTAGAAACCGCGTGCATCCTTTCCTCGGCCCGCCCTCCTCCCGTGATGCCCCGCGCTCGGCCGCGGCTGTTGTCAAGGCGACGCACGCTTCCGGCTAGGCGGCTTGCCTGTTGCCCAAGATGGATTTAAATCGGGCAGGTTTGCACAGCCTCACTCTCCCAGAATCATTGAAGCCCTCTGGTAGGATAGATAGTGGATGGCCCATAATGCACGGTGACCCTGGTGTCTTAGCTGCCTGACCAAGCTCCGAGTGCTCCTGCGCACGCTTCAGCCGCCTGCGTGGATCGGACGTCCCCTAACTCACTAACAGGCTTGAGACTTTCCAGTTACTGTCAGCCTGGTTTAGCTCATCTCCTAAAATGGTTTTATTGGGGTGTGGCTGCTGCGTCTTGGAGTCACGGGAGAGCCGGGTGAAGGTGGGCACCTAAGAACTCGGAAGTCCTCACACCAGGGGTGCGGGTCCTCCCTGAACACCCCATACGCCCCTCGCAGCTGTAAATGCTTGTGTAAAAGTGTGTAAAACGTTCTAGGTGTTCTCCTTTGATTCTCACCCCAGCCCCGTGAGACGGTGCTCTTATAATCCGGACACTGAGGCAGGCAGAGGTTCCGCCAGCTAATAAACTGAAGTCAGGGCTTCCTGATGCCAGCTCGGGGATTTTTATCTCTAAGGTCTCCTAGCCACCGTTAAGGGACTTAATATGCTGCGTTTGGAGACAGCAAGACACGACGACACTGCCTGTGTCCCTGGACGGGCCTCTCAACCCCGATGGAGCTCAGTTACTTCATTTGAGAAATGAAAGGGTTGGACTCAGTGACCCTCTAATGTCTCTTCCATCTCTTAAATCAGTGGTCCTGTTACTGAACGCCATGTACTCTTGTCAGGTACTTGGGGAGGTAGGAAGTTTAGATTTTAAACTAGCGTTTGTACCCTCGTAGAATTTAGTCTAATAGGAATGGGGGGGGGGATGACCATAACAACATATATGATATCAAAAAAGGTTTTATTAAGTGTTTACTGCGTATTGATCTTTGCACTAGTGTCCGGATCCTACCACCAGGGCCAGCCAGGGGTCCTTCCATTACCGGTCTTCAGAGTACTACTGGACACGGCCAGCCGTGTTTTTATGGTAGAATTGTGTTAATTTCTTTTTTTCTTTTCTCTTAAGAGCAACGCACTCGGTAAACTTGCACTTTTACGGCAAGATGTCCTTGCATTCAGTTATATTTGTAGCTGTATGTGGGGGAGGACGTCGTCTCGTTTGATCTTCTTGAGAAGAGTTAGGAGCCAGAGGACCCGGAAAGAGACGACGGCTTTATTGCTAATCAGTTACAGGTTCAGTATCTCCTCCCTGCCTGCCTCCTTTTTATACCCTCTAGGTCTCAGTGCCACATATAGGTATAAAGAAATATAGGCAAGTTAAAGCTGGGGAGGATCTTTGTTCTCACACCTGCTCATGAGTGACTGCAAATACCCTGAGGTCCTCAGCAATAGTCAACGATCATAGTCTCTCTCAGTTCGATAGAAAAAAGGCCCTGAGCCCCTGCCCAGTGGGGTCTGGGAGTACCAACACCAGCCCTGCTTGTACCCATTCTATTCAATGCTGCTATCCATCAACCTGATAAGTTGATCCTGCACTAACCCAGCTTGTATTTTCTCATTTTCTCAGACTTAGCTTCAGCAAAGCCCTAACAGATTAGCTGCTGAGGGAGACTGAAAGTTTTCTTTGCCCTAATGGACTTCAGGATATGATAGGGGGCCCTGTGTGTATATGAATTTAAGGTTAACCAAGGCTAACTGAATTAACTTGTTTGTTGTTTCTGATCATAATATTAATAAATGACCAGTCAAAGAATTTCAGTCAACAAGAATATATTTTCTACCAAAAAAATAAAATTCTAACTCCCAAGAACACTACTTTCATGTGGGATTTTAAGCCATAAGTTGCTTATGCAACAGAATCGGACAGCACCCCACTAAAATAAAAACATGACAAAATCATAAAACTCATCTGTTGACCTCAATGGGAGTGTTGAATGGGGTGAAGAATGGGGGAGGGAGAGATTCTGGAGGCAGAAGTGTGTGGACTTAGAATATCTGGTGCAGAAGATCATGAGAAGTCCCTCCATCCCCTTAGGTAAAACTCAGGCCCTGGAATACCATCTATATCTCCTACTTTCAGATGGGTATGTTCCCAGAATGCCCCCTGAGGATGTTTGGGGAAGAAGACAGAACATTAGTTCTGAAGTCTTGGGATTAAAATTTATTTCTGCCCTGTATTGTGTGACCCTACTCAAGCCATTTCCCTTCTCTGGGGCCTTTTTGTTTCCTAATCTGCAAAAAAAAAAAAAAAAAGGATTGAATTGCCTGGTTCTTCTAAGTCTCTTCCAATTCTAAGACCGAGTAGAGCTACCTTAGAGCCTGGGAACTTTCAGGGACAATGTTAGGAATAGATTCATGAAAAGATCCAAGATATCAAGTCCAATGATGAGGTAGATGAAGCCCAGAAAAGAGAACGGTTTTCAGAATCTGTCACAGCTCTTTTCCCCTTTGTAACAGCAGCCCCATGAAAGAGACAGGATCAGTGTTCTTTCCCCCATTTTAGAGATAAAAAAAAAATACTTTTCTGAAATGACCGAACAAAAAATGAGATAGGTAACTGGGCAGTACAATGGATGGAGCTCTAGGCCTGGAATCAGAAAGACTCCTCAGATCTGGCCTGAGACACTTCCTGTAACCCTGGGCAAGTCACTTAAGTGTCTCCCTTAGTATCCTCATCTATAAAATGAACTGAAGAAGGAAATGGCAAACACTTTGCCAAGAAAACTTCAAATGGGGTCATGGAGAGTCACACAAAACGCAACAATGACGTCCTGACCCTAGGTCCAGCACTCAATCCACTGAGCCCCCAAGCTTCCATAACTCCAAAACTCTACTTTTTAATCCTAACAGAAAATGAAGCTTTTCTACAAAAGTACTTCTTAGTGCTGAGTTTCACAGGATCTACCTTTGGAAGGAACAAGAGGATATCACTTCTAGTCTCTTGAAAAGTTCACAAAAGTTCCTTCACAGCTCAAGTTTTAGGCCAGATACTAAGACAGCAGAGACTCATTCCCTCACACTCCTTTCTCCCCACCTCCTCCATCTAGATGGATCCCAAAGCATTCTCTCTACTCCGTTTCCATTAAACTAACTGATAAAAATAGTGGCTATGGCTCCACCTTGTGGCCTTGCTGAGGCGGTGCAGCCAGTCTAAGAGAATGGATCACTCACTCATGTAAATGTGCATGTGTGTTCCAAAACTTACCCTGTAAGAAAATCATGATCAATTGTGTAAGATTTAGCTACTTTGATCAATGATCCTAAACAATTCCAAAAGACCTCCAGAAAGAGAACTGACGAACTTAGAATTCAGACTGAAGCATATTGCTTTTCACTTTATTTCTCGTGCCTTTTTTTTGGGGGGGTGGAAGGGAGGGAATTTGGTCAATATGGAAATATGTCTTGCATGATTTCACATGCATAATTTATATATTGTTTGCTTTCTCAGTGGGTGGCAGGGTGACTGGAGGGAGGGAGAGAATTTGGAACTCAAAATTTTAAAATTAACAAATTTTTTACATGTAATTGGAAAATATTTAGTGAAATAATTTAAAAAAAAATTTTTTACTTTTATTATTTATATTTTTATAATATCAAACATTACTAAAAATAATGTTAAAATAAATACAAAATGTTTAAAAATATTTGTAAAAAATGCTCACACCAAAAAAGATGTAATTAAATTTCAAGGATTCCCTTGACATCTGACTAAAGTAACAGGGATCCCTTACATTTTTTTAATGTGTTTGGATTTTTCATACTTACAACCTTCCCAGTCAGGGATTTGTTTTCACCAGTAAGAGGAAGGTTCCCAGAGGGCAAGGACTATGTCACTTTTGGTTTTTGTATTCTCAGGTCTTAACACAACACCTAGCACATAGTAATTACTTAAATGTTTGTTGCATTGAACTGAATTGGCCTCCATTCTTTTTTTTCTTTTCTTTTTGCTGAGGCAATTAGGGTTAAGTAACTTACCCAGGGTCACACAGCTAGGTGTCTGAGGGCAGATTTGCACTCAGGTCCTCCTGACTTCAGGGCTGGTGCTCTATCCACTGTGCCACCTAGCTGCCCCCCTCCATTCTTAACCTTAATTTATTTCACCCACGGAGACTCAATGTAACATAATAAAGTCAAAAAGACCTGGGTTCAAGTGTTGATAGTAATTTGCACATAGGAAACACCTTCAATTACCTAGAGCATTGAGAAGTTAAGAGAATTTTCCAGGATATGGAAATATATTTGTAAGGATGGAGCATATTTAATCTATATTAGATTATTTGGTGTTTTGGGGAGGGGAAGGGGAAGTGAGGGGAGAAAAATTTGGAACACAGTCTTACAAAAATATATGTTGAAAACTATTTTTGTGTGTATTTGGACTATTGAGGACTTACCCAGGATCACAGAGCCAATATATATCAGAGGATGAACTTGAATTCAGATCTTCCTGGCTTTGAAGCCACCTCTTTATCCATCATGACATGTTGTTTCTGTGTCTCTATCTCTCTTTTTTGAGTTGTCAGAGAGAGAAAGAGAGAAAGGGAGGGAAGAGGGAGAAGGAGAAAGGGAAGAGATGGAGGGAAAAAGGGAAGGAGAGAGAGGGAAGAAAGGAGAAGAAGAGAGAGAGGGAGGAAGGGAGGGGGAGAGAATGGAAGGAGGAAGGAAAGAGAAGAAGGGGAGGGAAAGAGGGAAAAAAGGAGGAAGAGGGAAAGGGAAAAAGAGGAGGAAGAGATGGAAAGAGAAAGGGAGGGAGAAAGGAGGAAGAGAGACAGAAAGGAAAGGGGAAGAAGAGAGGGAGGGAAGAAGGAAGGAGGAAGAGAGGGAGAAAAAGAGAGGGAGAGAGGAGGAGGAGGAGGAAGGGAGAAAAAGATCTTCCCTGTGTTTTGGTGCTTCATGGTTTCCCTAGAAGCATCTGAGGGCATACTGTTTATCTCAGTACTTATATATACATGCATGAATATGTGGTAATTGTTTTGGAAGAGGACCAAAAGGATATCATTCGTAGGGGTCAAGGTATAGTGTGTCCATCTATAGCTGATAGAAGCTCAGAAGGCACTCCCCCAGGGCGAGCATGTAGATTGTGTAGAGTCCACGTGTGCATGAGTGGATATGTACAAGTGTGTGTCAGCGCACACACGTCCATCTCAGGGATTTTATTCATAGGTGTGTATGGATGTATGTACTCTGATTCCATGTTGTATATGTATATGTGTGTGTATACATATACATGTAAGTTGCTCTTCTTTGTCTTTTCTTATACTTTCAGTATGAAGTTTTATCCTTTGTTTTCCAAAGAGACGAGGTGATACCTTGCCTTGGTAGTGATTTGGATGTGAGGCAGAATTGCAAACTCTTCAGCCTCCATCTCTCTCACAGTCACCAGAGTTCCTTGCGGAACAGCAGCCTAGGATGCAGAGGATGACCTGGGAGTCTTCAGCACCCGACCATGCTCTGAATGCTCACAGCTCCTGCTTCAGCCTCCTTCAAGTTCTCTGGAACAAATTGGAGGCAGTAAATGGAGGCTCACCAGAGGCCAGGGCTGCCATTCACACACTGGTCACCTGACTCCAGGGTCAATGCTCTCATGTGGTAGAGAAGAAAAGTTGGAGCCTTAGATAAAGAAGCTGGAGTTCTCATCCTGCCTCTAGGACTCTTGCCTTTGTGACCATAGGCAATTTTTGTGACCATAAATGAGCACCTATGCCCAGAACCTCCCGCAGATCTTGTCTATAAAATGAGAGAGGAAGCATGGCAAAGAACAGACGTATTAAAACCACAGCACACAAAACCCCAGTGTGGTCAGCACCCGATTAAAATGTCATTGGGAAAAGTTTAACAAAATAAAAATACAGTACAGAGTGGAAGATGCTAATTTGTGGTTTTCTAAGGCAATATGTAGCCCTACAGAATCCTTTCTAGTTGATTGACATCATTGGTTTGGATTGTGGATTCAAAGCCAGGAAAATCTGAATTGGACTCCCACTTCAACCACAAACAAGCCATGGGAGTGTTGGGGGTGGGGGGGTCTAAGATATTGGACAAGTCTCAGTGTCCCCAGCTAACTCTCTTAAACTCTGAATTGTAAAGAGGTATTGATAGGCATTGGCCGAAGGTGTCATCCATCCATGAAATCACAGATCCAGAATGGGGCCTTTCTGATTCTCACCTTCAGAAGCCAGTGAGAGTTCATCTCTCCAGAGGAGGAAAATTAAACTTTCCCAAAGCCACGCATGTAGGAAATAAACACCATGGCAAGAATTTTAACACGTTGCTCTTTGCATTGTACCTGAATTCTGTTTTTTAAAAATGAAGACAACCATCCCCTGTAATACCTGGGAAGAACAAATGAGATAATGTGTGAAACAGGACTGAGAGGAAGACTAGGGTCACAATCTGCCTCTCAGACTTATTTGTTGGCCATGGAACTTTGGACAATTTAGTTATCTGGGCCCAGTTTCCTCATCTGGACAATAAGGAGGTTGGATCAGTTACTCTCCAAAGTCCCTTCCAGCTCTAGTACTACAATCCTGTGAGGTGTCCAGCTCTAATACTTCAATCCTGTGAGCTGTGATTCTATTGGTAAAGGGAATTCCCAGGGAGAAAATGCCATGTGTTGTGGACTTAGGAAAAGTGCTTCATTAGTTTCATTTGCTATTATTCCATTCTTCCTAAAAACACTTCTATTTGGAATAGCATTTGATTAGTCTTGCCTGGAAGGGAGGTAAGCTGGAAAGTCTTTTCCTATGCTTTTCTGACTCTGTCATCATCTTGCATTCAACCATATTTCTCTTAATATCTTGGAGCAAGCAGTATGATGTAATGGAGAGAGCAATGGGCTCAATTTTTGCTGCTGTTATTTCCCTAAGGCTTAGCACTGCACCTTGTATGCAGTCAGCCCTTAATAAACACTGATATATTGGATGGATTTGGGATCCAAATATTCAGGTTGAAGCTCTATCTCTGTCACTTACTGAAATGATTAGGTTGACTGGTTTCTTTTAATTGATTCTATTTACAATTAATAGCATATTAAGGTTTGTGATGCCTTTTATAAATATTGTGTTTAGTCTCACAATAATCCTGAGAAGTAGATGCTATTATTATCCCATTTTCCAGATGCAGAAAAGCTTGCAAATGATAAATAAAAGCTAACATTTAATCCTCACAGCAACCTTGGGAGGAGTTTGATGCTATAATTAGTCCCATTTTACCGATTAGGACTTGAATTCAACTATTCCTGATTCGAGTCCAACTCTCTATCCATTGCAGCACCTGGCTGAGCAACTGAGCCCTCCTAGAAGACTCCATTCCATCTGTTATCTCTCTGTTTTTGCACTAGTTATCCTCCAGATACACACTTCTTACCACCCCTCCCCACTCCCATTTTGATCTCTTGGAATCCTTAGCTTGGAGTATGGTTCAGGGATACCGCTTACAAAGGTTTTTCCTGATTCCCTCTCTCTTCCCTCCCCATTTAATACTCTTTCCTTCTTCAAATTATATTGTACTTGTTTACTCCCCTCTGGAGAGCATGAGCTCCTGGGGGGAAGGGCATTATTTCATTTTGGTCTGTTTATCTCATGCCAGGCAAGTAATATAGGTATTTAATCCTTGTTAAATCAAATCCAATTTCATTCAATTGTCTGCAAAAGAAATTAAGACACAGTCCTCCACTGCTCAAAAAATGTACTCTATTAATAAAATATATACAGAAGATAAATCTGTCCAATTCATTCATTCATTCATTCATTCATTCATTCTGTGGTTCCTTATTGTATCTAGAATAAAATACAAACTCCTCATTAAAAAAATTCTAATTGATATCTTTTGGTTTTCACATCACCTTTTCTTTTTTTTGTTTTGTTTTATTTTATTTTTAATTTTATTAATACTTTTTATTTGCAAAACATATATATGGGTAATTCTTCAACATTAACCCTTACAAAGCTTTGTTACAAATTTTTCCCCTCTACTCCCCACCCCTCCCCTAGATGGCAGGATATCCAATACATGTTAATTATGTTAAAATACTTAAGAAATCGAATATATGTATACTTATTTCCACACATCATTTTTGTGCAGGAGAAATCATATCTACAAGAAAGAATAATCCGATAAAGGAAATACAATGCAAGCAAACCTCAATAGAGAACATGCAAATGTTATGTTGTGGTCCACATTTCACATCCCTCTCTCTGGGTGTATATGGCTCTCTTCACTGAACAATTGGAACTGGTTTGAAGCATTTCATTGTTGAAATCATCACATCACCTTTTCTTCCTGCTACTCCCTCCTGCTACTCCCAGAGAAATATCTCTTATAGCAAAAGAATTAAAAATGGAGAAAAAAGTATTTGATAAAAACTAACTGAAACATTAACAAAGTCTGGTGTTAAGTAGAATATTCCACATCCACAGTATCTAACTTCTGCAGAGAAGAGAGGAAAATTGCATTTTCTCCTTTTTCTTTGAGGACCAAACTTGGTTACTAGAATGACAATTTTGTTTTGTGGATAACCTTTCGATTTACACTATTATTGTCATTTGTATTGTTTTTCTTGCTCTGCTTAATTCCCTCTGCATCATTTCATACAAGTCTTCCCGGGCTTTTCTGAATTCTTCAGGAACACTGTTCTTTCAGTACAATAATCATTTTGTTCCATTCATGTATTACAATTAATTTAGCTATTCCCAGGTTGATGAAAATCAACTTCATACCTACTTCTTTGTTACTACAAAAAGTCTGAGCCTTGAATTTAAAGTATTCCACAGGCAAGCTCCAAACCAAATCTTCATCTTTTGTCCATCCTAACACACTTTAGGCACTCTGCACTCCAGACAGACAAGATCCCTTAGCTGTTACCCAATTCAACATTCCTTCTCCTGCTTCTACCTTTTTGTACAAATTAAGCCCTATTCCTGAGATGATTTTGTCCTCATTGACACTTCTCAGAAGCCCAATTCAATTCAATTTAATATTTATTAAATATTTACTACAATTCAGGCATTATGCTAAGCATGAGGGATATAAAACAAACAAAAAAAGAATGAAACATGCTCCTGTCCTCAAGGAGCTTATATTCTGTTGGGTGAAAATATGTATGTAGAAAATGAAGTATAAAATACAAATATGATGTAATTTCCTGGGGAAAACATTAGCAACTTGGAGGTCTACAATGGGAAGAAGTATTTGAGGTAAGCTTCAAGGGAATATGTCACTGAGAAGAAATTGCATTCCAGTCATGAAGAAAATACAAAGTAGGCCAATCTGGCTAAAATGCAGACTATCTGAATGAAAATAATCTATAAAATAGGCCAGGAAACATAAGCTGGAGCCAGATTGTGAAGGGTTTTTAAAGCCAGAGAGTTTGCATTTTATCCTTGAAGCTGTGTTTTTTTAAGAGTTTTAAAAGGTTCCAGAGACATAGTTCCTGGGTAATTTAATCATTTTATTAATAATGCAAGCATTTTAATAAAAGGATAGTTATCTGTCTCTCTCTTAAGCCAAAGACAATCCTGGCAGCAGGCTCCTGGCTTAAATGTCCTTTTGGAAGAGGAATGTTTGAGGGTTGCAATCAACTCTGAGTGGCTAATAATTAATGAGAACATGAATATTATAATGAAAGGTTGAATCTGAACTTTGATTAAGTCATTTATTGAAAAGTTAGTCTGAACTTTGGATCATCTCTCCAAAGAATTTATTGCCACCCAACCCTGAACAGAACACAATAGCTGCCCCATCTTGGTGGGGTCTGAATAGAGGAGAAGGTTAGTTCAACCCTCAGAGAATGAGGTCTTGAAATGAGGATAAAAGAAAAAGGGAAATCCCAATCTCTCTAAATCACTGGTTATATATAATCATTTCTCTCAAGGCAAAGGGAGCCCCCTGGAGCCTTAGCAGCAAAGTGACATGCTCAGATCTATGCTCCTTCAAGGCTTTGTTCAGATGTCCCCTCTTCTGAACAGGCTTCCCTGATTGCCTCTGTTGTTAGAATTCTCTCCCTCCTCAAGTTATTTGTTATTAGGTTTAATTTTGTACATTTTCTATCTCCCCCCCCTACCCATAATAGAATATAAGTATCTCAAGAGATCTATTCCAATTTTTGTATCTCTATAATCCCAGAGCCTCCACCATAGACTTTGCTCATAATAGGCATTTAATAAATGTTAGATTCAATTTATTTATTGAATAAATTTGTTTGTTTAATAAATATTTATGCCTGTTCTATTCTCTGCAATGTACTAGCCAGGGAAATGGGGATGGGGAATGGAAGGATATAAATGCCACCTGATACTTAATGGGCACCCTTCTCCCACAAAGGACCCCAACACTGGCCTTATGGATTCAGCCTCATACTAGAGTGAAGTGAAGAGATTCAGTTTTGCTTATTCAATTAAATTTAATTGGCTTATGGTGTTCTCTAACCCAGAGTCCTAAAAGAAAGCTTTTAAATAATGATTAAAATGGGTCACGTCTAGAACATTCCAAAAGGGATCATGAGGTAGTAGATTTCAGCTATAGGACAGCTATTTTTTCCAATTACTATAAAAGAAATAAAACCAAAGACTCAGGAAGTGGTCATTAACAAATAAATACTTAAATCCGTAAACTGCAACCCATCTCTGCTATTTGGACTGCTTTGTGGGACTGCCACACAGATCTCATATTCACCCCAGTCTGCATTGTCCAAACAGAAACTCAAAGCCCAGAACTTTTGGCTAGTAGGATCATGATTTAAGCTTTGTCCCAAGATGATAGGCCCTTAAAGATCATCCATACCTCTTAAAGGTTGCACAATGGCAGAACATAGTTTCTGCTGCCAGTTAGCATCCGCAAGCTACAGCTTTTCTGGTTTAGGCTCTAGCCATTAAGACTAGAAATACCCATCTGTCAGGCTTTTTTGGTTTTGGGTTTTTTGTTTTGTTTTGTTTTGTTTTTGGTGACCTGTACTCAAAGAAGGAAATAAAAGAAAGAAAAGGGAGTAGAGAAGCTTGAGGTCCATACTTCAGAGGAGTTGGTCTTGTATTATCACTATCCTGTGCATATCCATTATGTTTTCCATAATGCTAATGGAAAATGAGCGGGAGAGAGCACATCATCCCCACCCATTGTTGGCAGTCCAAGGGAGATGGTATTGCCTAGGTCACAATAAAGATGTCCCAAGAGACCAGAAGTCATCTCTCCTGGCTCCTTATGGATCACAGAATGAGATCTTGCTGGCTCAAATGGTAATCCTCTTAGGCAGAGTGCTCATGAATTATCATGGAACCAAGAGAGCTCCAAGCAAGAGCTCCTGATGATACATGTCCTTTAAAAGGGGATGGAGCACATACCCCTTTCCAAATTACAATTACCAAAATTTATGGTATTCAGCTAAAGCAGTTCTTAGAAGTTTTATAGCTCTAGATGCTTACTCGCATAAAATAGAAAAGGATTCTTAATTAAAATAATTATTAATTAAAATTAAAATTAAGTTATATATAAAATATAAATTATAAAATAATTAAATTAAATTAAAACCTCTCCATTAAATTCCAAATTTGAAATTCTGAAAATAAAAAGGGACTAAAATTGAAAGTAAGAAAACTATTGAACTAATAAACAAAACTAAGTGTTGGTTTTATGAAAAAACCAACAAAATACATAAATTGTTAGTTAATTTGATTAGAAATATACAGCTATTCTGAACCAGACCCAAGTCAGGTTATTCCAGTGGCTTGGGATTAGAATATTCTCATATCCCACAAGGTTTACTTATTGCTAGCATGGAAAGGATATTCAGCAAAGATGCAGCATCCATTTACCTGGGCCTGAATTTCCTGTCTTTACTTTTGCCATTATGGTGCATCTTAGAATAGCGCATCAAGGGTGAAGAAAGAGCTCACTTCTCCCGTTAGGGATTTTTATGTACTTGGGCAATCCAAGAAGCTCCCTTAGTGGTTTAAGTCTTGGTTCTCAGGACTAATTAAGTCTGGTGGACAGTTTCATTATCTTTTAAAGAACAATAAGCCTAGCCTAGTGTTAATATTGTTACTCATTGAATAAATAAATTTAATATATTTATTAAGGCTAGGGAATCATGTATTTTAACATAATTAACATTAACCCTTGCAAAACCTTGTTACAAATTTTTCCCTCCTTCCCCCACCCCCTCCCCTAGATGGCAGGTAGTCTAATACATATTAATTATGTTAAAGTACATGACAACTCGAATATGTGTATACATATTTATACCTCCTATTTTCTTTTATTGAAATACTAGTTTCATAATAATTAAGAAAAATGTGAGTTTAACATCATATTTACAGAATCTCAAAGTGGGAAGGGTTCCTGAACAGTAACTTTTGTTTTTATCACAAAACCACGTTCCGACATCCTGATGGGATGTACCAGGAAAATGTTCTTGATGGAAGCGCATATTGAGCTGTTGCGTCCACCCCGGCATTGGTTGCTTCGCCCGCCACCTAGAGGACGGAGTTCAAAGTGCACGCAGGGTGCAATATCTGTGTGCGTCACCAGGTGGGGCTCCAAGTTCAAACGGCCCCAGCCAACTTTTCCCGGCTTACCCGGGAGCCGCTTCTAGGTTCCAGAGTTGAGCAATTTCCTTACTACCAACTGAGCATGCTCAAACCCCATCGCACCCCCCCCCTCTACCCCCACGCTCGCTCCCTTCACCCCTCCCTCCCCCAGCCACTTGCTGTTTCGAAGTTCCTGTCAAGTGCAAGAGATCCTAAGTTAATCTTTTTTTTTTTATTTACCATTTTGATAACTATCTTAATATGGCGGGTTTTTTTCTCTATGGCTATTTTACTTTATATAATTAAAAACATGATTCTGGCAATGACAAAAAAATTAGGAACCCTTGGTGCAGGATATGAATGTTTGCAACAATAACTCATAGCTTTTCAAATGGCTGCAGGAATTTTAATACCTTTAACCAGCTCTCTATCGATGTTTGCTTGCATTGTGTTTCCTTTCTCTGATTTTTCTTTCTTGTAGATACGATTTTTCTTGCACAAAAATGACAAGTGTGGAAATATGTATACATATATTCGATTTGTCAAGTATTTTAACATAATTAACATGTAGTGGACTTCCTGCCTTCTAGGGGAGGGGTGGGGAGTAGGGGGCAAAATTTGTAACAGAAAGCTTTGTAAGGGTCAATGTTGAAGAATTACCCATACATATGTTTTGCAAATAAAAAGTTTTAATCTTAAAAAAATACCTTTATCCAGCTTTGCATGGCAGTGAAATGATTATTCAGTCATTATATTTGCTCCCCTGGTAAATTTACTTGTGCTCTTAGCACAGTGTCAGAACATAGTAGGAGCTTAATAAGTGTTTATTGATGAACTGATTCACTAAAAGAGAAGCAAAAATGAACTAGGGAAAGGCTGTAAGTGCCACATGTGGCACAGCCTGTAATTTCCAACCTTCCCTCCCAGTCTTTTGAGGCTGGTTCTGTGTTGTCTCCCCACAAAGACTCCTCCTCTAAGAAACGACTGCTATGTCATCCTTTTTCCAATGTCCTAGCATCTAACTCAGGGATTCTTAACCTTTGTTTCATTGTCGACTACTTTCGGAGTCTGATGGAACCTATAGCTCTTTGGTAATAGAAATGTCTTTAAATGCATCAAATAAAATACATGGGATTACAAAGAAAATCAATTATAGTGAAATAGTTGTCAAAAAAAAGTTTTTTTAATTCAAAAGTCTCCTGAAATCTGTAATCCAGGTTAAGGACCCATGTTGTAGCAAGACAAAGCTGCTATTATTGGATATCTCATGAGCAGGTCACCAGGAGGCCTATGGTCATGTGTCATCTGCGCATTTTTTCCCAAAGGGTCCTTGGCTTTTTTTTTTTTAATGTTCCCTTCACAATGAGACATTAGAATGACCACGCCATTCCATTTTATGTTACATTGTCCAAAGTCAGCCAACCTTGAGTTTTCTGTTTTCTCTGCCAACTAAAAGATCCAGAAAAAAAAACAAGCAAACAACAAACAAAAGAAACTGGGGGTGAATGATTTTCTGCTATCTACAGGAGATGTCTACTTCAGACAGGGATTTCCCCCAACATCAAGCCTAAACTTGTCTTTCTGCTGACTTGTATCCAGGCTCCTAGGCAATAAATTCTCATCCCTTTCCTATGACAGACCTTCAGGTACTTTAAGAGAGCTCTCCTTTCACCCTCAAGTCTTGTTTTTGTATCTCAATAAATTTTTCTTTCTTCCTTGACTGTTTGTATAATAGGCAGATGAGGCCCAGGTACAAAAATTAAACTGGAAAGTTTATGAGGATCAGTCCCACTACTGGTCAAGAAGCATTTCATTTGTTTATATTCCAAAAAGGATGAATTAGGTAGAATAACACCTCCTTCAATAATAGTTCCCTTGTATTTTTCTTTGCAAAACTCATTTCTAAGTTTAAAAGAAAGAGGAAGGCAATGGGGTGCAGAGGAAAAAATACTATGTTTGGAGGCCCAGCTCTTTACTTCACCATCTCGATGACCTTGGGTAAGACCCTTCTTCAAGAAGGGCCTCAGTTTCTTTGCCTGCAAAATAAAAGGTTTGGGCTAGATTGTAAGGTCTTTTTCTAATCTAACTCGATCAATCTAAAAGCAGAGGAAAAGGAATCAAAGTTGCTTATACATATATATATATGTGTATATATATATATATATATATATATATATATATATATATATATATATATATATATTTACAGCTTGGTTTTTAACTTGTGATAGGTCAAATTCTAGGTAGAAAGACCCAAAAATTAAGAATAAGAAGCCAGGGAATTAGCAAAAAAAGAAACAGCATTCTTCACAGATGAAGGCTGTTTGTCCAAATGATAACTAATTGATCACCAAGCTAATTCATTACAGTATCAATAAGGAAATATCATGGGCATCAGAATTCCAAATGTGATATTAATCAATCATCAAGATTTTTTATATAGTACATTTTATTTTTCTTTAATAACTTTTTATTTTCAAAATATATGCAAAGATAGTTTTTAACATTCACCCTTGCAAAACTTTATGTCCCAAATTTTTCTCCCTCCCTTCCCCCAATCCCTCCCCTAGAAGACAAGTAATCCAATATATGTTAAACATGTGCAATTCTTCTAAACATATTTCCACATTTATTATGCTGCACAAGAAAAATCAGATCAAAAAGGGAAAAAATGAGAAAAAACAAAATGCAAGCAAAGAACAAAAAAAGGATAAATACTATGTTGTGATCCACATTCAGTCCCCATAGTCCTCTCTCAATGTGGATGGTTCTCTCATCCCAAGTCTATTGGATTTGCCTTGAGTCATCTCATTGTTGAAAAGAGCTAAGTCCATCAGACTTGATCATCGCATAATCTTAATGTTACTGTGCACAATGTTATCTTGAACTTCACTTCATTTAGCATCAGCTCAAATCATCAAGATTTTAAGTGCCTGCTATATGCCAAGTATTGGTAAATACTATGGATATGTAGACAACTAGCAGGAGAAACAATATATTAGCCTATGTAAATAGTACACATATGTACCTAGACAGTATAGTATAATGAAAGATAGTTTTGGAATCAGGAACACCTTCATCATCTATGGTACCCTTTAGGAAGATATAATTTCCTTCTTTGTCTCTTTTAATTAAGTCTATCTTTGCTTTTACTTGGTCTGAGATCAGGATTGCTACCCCTGCTTTTTTTTGTTCACCTGAAGCATAATAGATTCTGCTCCAGCCTTTTACCTTCACCCTGTATGTATCTCTATGTTTTAGATGTGTTTCTTGTATACAACATATTGTTGGATTCTGGTTTTTAATCCAATCTGCTATCTGCTTCTGCTTTAAGGGAGAGTTCATTCCATTCACATTCACAGATAAAATAACTAATTCTGTATTTCCTGCCATCTTATTTACCCTAGCTTATGCTTTTCTCTTTCCTATCCCCTTTCCCTCCTCCCTACTATTTTGCTTTTGAAAACCACTTCCCTCAAACAACCCTTCCCCTTTAGAGCCCCACCCACCCCCTTTTTCCCCCCTTTCCCTCCTGTTTCCTTATAAGTACGTCTATTATTCCCTCTCAGCCAAATCTGATGAGATGGAGATTAACCCAATTCTCATTCCCCTCCCTTTTCTCCCCTCAATCATTATAGGTGTTCTTTGCCTCTACATGTGATGTAATTTCCCTTATTTTACCTCCTTTTCCTCTTCTTCCAGTATTATCCCTTTTCTACCTCTAATTTCTTTTTCAGTTTATCATATCATAATAATCATAAAAACACAGTAATCATATCATAATCATAATGTAATAATAGATTCATAAAATCAACCCTCATTCTATAAGTATCTATAACATAAATATAGTTCTCAAGAGGTTTTTTTTTTCTTGTTACCTTTTTATGTTTTTCTTGTGTTCTGTGTTTGTAGATCAAATTTTTTGTTCAGATCTGGTCTTTTCAGTAGAAATAGGTGAAATTCTCCTATATCATTGAATGACCATCTTCTTCCCTGGAAGATAATGCTCATTCTAGCTGGGTAACTTATTCTTGGCTGTAATTCAAGTTCCTTTGCCCTTCGGAATATCTGATTCCAGGCCCTTCGATCCTTCAAAGTAGAAGCTGCTAGGTCCTGTGTGATCCTAATTGTAGCTCCCCGATATTTAAATTGTTTCTTTCTGGCTTCTTGTAATATCTTTTCCTTGGTATGATAGTTCTGGAATTTAGCCACGGTATTTCTGGGGGACTTAATTTTTGTGTTTCTTTCAGGAGGTGATCGGTGGATTGTTTCAAGGAGTATTTTGCCTTCTGGGTCTAAAATATCAGGGCAGTTTTCTTTTATGATTTCCTGGAAGATAGTGTCTAGGTTCTTTTTTTCATCATGGCTTTCAGGAAGCCCTATAATCCTTAGATTGATTAACTGATTATTTAACTGACCTAGAAAAAATAACAGCAAAATTCATCTGGAAAAACAAAAGGTCAAGAATTTCAAGGGAATTAATGGAAAAAAATGCAAATGAAGGTGGCCTAGCTGCACCAGATCTAAAACTATATTATAAAGCAGTGGTCACCAAAACCATTTGGTACTGGATAAGAAATAGAGTAGTGGATCAGTGGAATAGGTTAGGCTCACAGGACAAAATACTCAATGACAATAGTAATCTAGTGTTTGATAAACCCAAAGACCTCAGTTTTTGGGATAAAAACTCACTATTTGACAAAAACTGCTGGGATAATTGGAAACTAGTCTGGAAGAAATTAGGCATTGACCCACACCTAACACCATATACCAAGATAAGGTCAAAATGGATTCATGATCTAGGCATAAAGAATGATATTATAAACAAATTAGAACAATGTAGAATGGTTTACCTCTCAGACCTGTGGAGGGGGAAGGAATTTGTGACCAAAGAAGAACTAGAGGTCATCATTAATCACAAAATAGATAAGTTTGACTATATCAAGTTAAAAAGTTTTTGTACAAACAAAATGAATGCAGACAAGATTAGAAGGGTAGCAGTAAACTGGGAAAATATTTTTACATCCAAAGGTTCTGATAAAGGCCTCATTTCTAAAATATATAGAGAATTGACTCAAATATATAAGAATTCAAGCCATTCTCCAATGGATAAATGGTCAAAAGATATGAACAGACAATTTTCAGACAAAGAACTTGAAACTATTTCTGGTCACATGAAAAGGTGCTCCAAGTCACTATTGATCAGAGAAATGCAAATTAAGACAACTCTGAGATACCACTACACACCTGTCATTTTAGCCAGTCTGACAGG
>JAJPUD010001761.1:370929-386425 GCA_023553655.1 Myrmecobius fasciatus
TTTTTTTTTTTCTTCTTCTCTTTCTAGATCTGATGTTTCTTGTGCAGTAAGATAACTGTATAGATATGTATACATGTATTGTATTTGTCATATAATTTATCCTATTTAGCATGTATTAGATTACCTGTCATCTAGGGGTGGGGGTGGGGGGAAGGAGGGGAAAAGCTTGGGAAAAAAATTTTTGCAAAGGTCAATGTTGAAAGGTCACTCATATGTTTTGTAAATAAAAAGCTTTATATATTAAAAAAAAAAAAGGAATCAGGAACACCTGAGTTAAATGCTCTCTGTGTTACAGTGTAATCCTGATCAATTTACTTAATTTCCCCAGTTTTCATTTCCTCATCTGTAAAATGGGGAATAATAACAATACTTACCTCATAGGATTGTGGAGATGAGAAAATGTGTAAAAACATATAAAGCTCTTTGCAAAGCCTAAAGTGCTACACTAAATGCCAGCTATATTTCTTATGAGTACATGCAAAAAAGAGTAAATGGAAGATAATTTGGGAGAAAGCTTTAGCTTTCCTGAGATCAAGAAAGGCCTCAGATATGAAGTGACCTTTGAATGGCCCTCATTTTTCCAACAGATTTCTCCAATCTTTTTGCTCCATTATATTCATTTTAAGGAACAGTAATCTGAGGTCCAGTGAATTAGACAAAATCACAATAAAAATTAGTCTTGAGTTCTCAGTTTCACCCTGATCACTAAAGCAAACACCCTTTCTTGAGGTTTATTCAGTTTGGAAAATAATGGGATGAATCCCAAAGGACTTAAAATCACAGAACTGGGTTGGACTTGGCTTCTGAAGTCCCTTCCAAATGTGAGATTCAGTGATTTGGGATCTCAGTGGCCACCTGATCCCTGAAAGGGAATGCTTACAACAATATAACTGGCTGTGGTTGGTCTTTGCTGGGAGACCTCCATTTAGAAAGAAACCAAGGGAAGCCATTCCCTTTTGGGATAGTTGTAGAGATTGGGAAGTTTTTTCACAGCAAGCTTCATTTCATCTCTTTGCAGTTTCTACCCATTATTCCTACTTTTGTCTTTACATAAAAGCAGAACAAGCGCGATCTGTCTCCTCTTTTCAAGTATTACTGTGTTCCTTGCCCATCCTGCCAAGTCTTCTAATGACTTGAATAATTTGGCCATTTTCATTGTACTTTTTTAGGTCCATGTCCCTTTCTTTCTTCAGTCCTTCCTAAATTGTGGTGCCCAAAACAGTACCCAATTTGTTAGACATGGCCTAGTCTAAGTCTGAGATGAACACTGCTCTTTTCCAAATTCAGAAGTTCATAAAAAGTTCATTTCACTTCCTTATTTCTGAAAGTTAGGTTTCTCTTCATGCAGCCTAAAAGTGCCATAAGTGTTTTTTGGCTGCATTAATCAAGTAATCATTTTATAAACATTTATTAAGTACCTACTAAGTGCCAAAAACTGTGCTAAGTATTAGAGAATGTATTTTTTTTCAATAATCCTATTCATTGATCACTTTCTCTGATAATCAACATCAAGTAAGGCACAAAACAGGGAGTTGGGTACTGCCAAAGGTATTCCCCATTGTGATGGAGATCCAGTTCTGAATCCAGGTCAAAGCCTGTCAAAGGTTTGCAGAGACTCCTAGGAGAAATCTGGATACACTTAAAAGAATTTGGCTTTCATATTCATATGAGAAAAACAAAATAGTTGAAGATTGCCTGTTGCCCAGATCTCAACATTTATTTGAATAAAAAATCTGTTGGGTGTAGAGTTGAGTGAAAGGAAGAACATAGGATCATATATTCAGAGATGTGAGGGATGTTTGAGGTCATTGAAACAAAGCCTCTGTTATTACAGATGGGGAAACTGAGGCCAAAAGAGATTAAGTGATTTGTTCACAGTCACACAGCTAATAAGCATCTGAGGTAGGATTTGAACTCAGCTATTCCTTCCTTCAATCCCAGCATCATCAGAGTCCAGCTCTTGTAGTGAGATGAAGGGTGTGATGAACAGGAGGCCAGGCAGAGAGAGTCTCAGTTTTGGACTCTTTAATTGTATTGATCAGGACTACAAATATATATATACCTTAAATGTTTATAGGTTTGATACAAAGTACATTCTTTTAAAATTCCTATAGCTTAACAAAATATACTATGATGTAAATAATTAAACCCCTTAAGCCCCCGACCTTGGTTACTTAGACAAAGATATAAATAGTTGAGATATACATCAACATAAAGTTTATTATACCCTTGTCTCAGGTATCTTTCTCCCAAATACTTTTAATCTCCTTGTGGACATTCTTTCCTGTCATAATTTCAAAGGTTTATCTTTAATCTATTGAGTAGTGTTTGCATTTTGTTTCAGTCACCAGAATCCCAATTTATAGGGTTTTTGTTTTTGTTTTGTTTTGTTTAATTAAAGCTTTTTATTTTCAAAACATATGCATGGGTAATTTTTCAACATTGACCCTTGCAAAGCTTTCTGTTACAAATTTTTCCTTCCTACCCCCCACCCCTTTCCCTAGATGGCAGGAAGTCTAATACATGTTAATTATGTTAAAATACTTGACAAATAGAAGATGTATATACATATTTATACAGTTATCTTGCTGTACAAGAAAAATAGGATCTACAAGAAAAAAAAATCTGAGAAGGGAAACCAAATGCAAGCAAACATCAATAAAGTGCGTGAAAATGTTATGTTGTGGTCCACATTCAGATCCCTCTCCCTGGGTGTACATGGCTTTCTTCATCACTAAACAATTGGAGCTGGTTTGAAACATCTCATTGTTGAAGAAAACCATGTCCATCAGAATTGATCATCATATAGTCTTGTTGTTGCCATGTACAATGATCTCCTGGTTCTGCTCATTTCACTCAGCATCAGTTCATGCAAGTCTCTCCAGGCCTCTCTGAAATCATCCTGATGGTCATTTCTTACAGAACAATAATCCAATTTATAGTTTTACCAAGCATGTCACTGCTATTAATAATAGAGATATTTGGTGAGCCAAGTTACAGTAAGATTTACCTGGGATGGATTCTTACCTCCTGGCCTTCTACACAGCACTATCCACCATGTCCCTAAGGTACCTTCACTTTGAGCCAGATTACTTTCAGGAAATTGTAGGGTTCTTCTTATTGTCTTAACTAACTTATTAACCATTATTATAATCATGAAAGTTAACTAATTAACTATTAATTTAAAGTTTACCAGGAAAGGAAAGACCCTTTTTTCAGTACTAACAAGTTTATTGGTGTTCCTGGATGGCAGCAAGATATGGAACACTACTACCTCTAAAGAATTAAAAATTAGGAAAAAAATAAAATGTTATTTTTAAAAATGAGTATGACATGGGACAATGGAGAAAGGTGTAATGGTGTGGGCAGAATACAAGATGTAATCAAAGAGGAGTTCTTTAGAACAGTAATAATGACCGTGGTTAAGGAATCACATGAGAGAAAGAGGATGTAAGGAGGGCATTCCTCATCCTCCCCTTACAGATAATTCTCTGCTTCTCATAGATCATGTGGGAGGGAGTTCTGGGCAGCCAGCTTCCAGCCTGCTTTTTGACTATTGAACCAAAGAAGCTAATGACACAGGGGGCAATCCTAGTGGAAGAAAAAGCAGTTTCTGGCTAGCATTCCTCATGGATGTAGTCCTTGAGCTGACAAGATGTGATCTCAGCAAGGGATGGAAAAGATGGACCTTTCCCTATCCCCGTTAAATGGTTTCATATGGTGATCCCCATATGGAGTGGAGACTCTACTAGTTGGGTCTACACTTGGGTTCCTAGCTGCCTTTACTTCTCTTACATCTCCTTCCTTTAGAATCAACCTCAAGAAGAAGCTAGATTGCACAATTGATAGAACTCTCGGCCAGGATTCAGGAAGGTCCAAATTCAAATTTGGTCTGAGACATTATCTGTGTGACTCTGAACAAGTCATTAACCAGCCTCTCTTTCCCTAAGTTTCATCAAATGTAAAATGGGGATTAGAAAGAGTTAAGCTCAAATGACATATTTGTACCTGGTACATAGTAAGTGCTTAATAAATGCTTGTTCATTTCCCTTCCCTTGTGAACAAAAAAATCTGGAGAAACTGCTGTATCAGTAACCAACTGCAAGTGGGGAAGTGTGATGCTGGAGAAACTGAGGCAAGGCAGAGATTAGGTTTTTAATTATTTTAATAGTGGACAATTTGGACCTGCCAAAACTAGTTGCTTGAATGGAACTCCTGTCTCAAAGCATCCAGCTATGAGCAGTTAATTCCAGAGACTTTTATAGGGCACCAGCTATCAGGGAAACAAAGGCAAGGAGGAGCAGAACACTGGGTGAGTGAACAAGCCATAATTTCGGGAAAGGATCATAATTTAGTCAAGAAGGAGGTCCAGGGAAGGAG
Source organism: Myrmecobius fasciatus (assembly GCA_023553655.1). Taxonomy (NCBI): domain Eukaryota; kingdom Metazoa; phylum Chordata; class Mammalia; order Dasyuromorphia; family Myrmecobiidae; genus Myrmecobius; species Myrmecobius fasciatus. Next base: position 375,310 of record JAJPUD010001761.1, read on the forward strand.
ACAGGAGTCTGAGAAGGAGATAGTGAGCAATACCCAAGCATTTGAGATAAGCCATTTGGAGTAGTATGACTCCCTGTAATGTGAGAGTGACCAGAGTTTAATGGGGTAAAGAAAGGGGGGTGGCCATAATTTTATTCAAGGTATAGCATAATAATTCAGGGAAACTGAGGCATTACAGAAGCACCTACATCAGATAGGTCTGTCCTGATCAGGAGAGGGGACAAGAGAGAAAAGCTCTTGGTCTGCTGTGTGAGATCAGTGAAGCAGCAAAATGGTTGCCTTATGCCTTAATAAGGCTTCTCTAATCCTCTTCCAAACTAGATTACAATAATACTATGTTTATTTTTTTAATACTATGTTTATTACTAAATTTTGTCCTAATCATTCTTTAAAATATGATCCTCTGATGGTCAGTATTTCCTTGTTACATAGGAATAAATGACCTGTTCCATACCTAATTCACTTTTATACATTGGTTTTTGTTTTTGTTTTTGTGTCCCATCTCTGGGATTTGGATAGATTCCCCATGGCAAACTTTTGCCAGACCATGTGTCCAGGCACACAATGGCTGGCATAGATGGATTGCAATCTGTATCACTGAAAGGGATTTCTAAATCTATGAGAACAAAAATCTGTGAGTATGTAGACTTTTTTTTTTTAGCATAATGTTGACTCATACTGCAGTCCCCTAAGCCCTGAGATCTTTAACCAAAGCATTTGTTCTTGTGGAGCTATTTTTTTAAATCCAAATGTAATATTTAGTCAAGTTCTATTCATTGACTTTTGTCCCAGGACAACAGGGGATAAATGAAGTGCTGGTCTTTAAATTCAGGGGATTCATAACACTATACATATTAGGGAGCTTGGTGGCTGGTAAAGTGTTCTACATACCTTATTTTATATGGCTGTCTCATCCTTTGTGCCTCATGGTCCTTTGCTGAGCTTAAAGATGAAGACCTGAAACTTTTGAACTGGGATGGGGGGTGGGAAGCTGGTAGCTCTGTAGCTTGGGCATTCTGAGCTAAGCCAGTGACAGCTAAATGATGCAGTGGATAGAGCAAGTCTGGAGCCAGGAAGATCTGAATTCAGAGTGACCCCGAGGCAAGTCTCTTCACCCCATTTGCCTCAGTTTCCTCATCTGTAAAGGAAGAAGGAAATGGCAAACCCCTCCAGTGTCTCTGCCAAGCAAACCCCAAATGGGGTCACAGAGAGTCAGACTGATTGAACAATAACAGCAGCAAAGCCAATGGGGAGTCTGCACTAAATCCTACCAATATGGTAGGTCCCTGGGTTGGTAGGTTGCTGTCCATTTTTGAAGAGGACCAAAATGGTATCACTATGTTAGAGTCAAGTTCCAGTGTGTCCCACCCTGGCTGATCAGACCAATACAAGCTCAGAATGCTCTGCCACAGTCAAGCACAAGTAAGTGCATTTGGGATGGATTCTCTACATTTGAGCATCTCATATTTCTTTTGAGCTACTTTAATTCTGCTTTGTTCACAGAGCACAAATAAAGCAGGAAGAGCCAGCCCTCTGCATTTCCAATATAGAAAATTAGAAAAGTTAAAAATTAAAAGATTTGCTTCCTTTAAGATTCCACTCAAACACCTGTCAGTTAACAAGCCAACAAATATTTATGAAGTCCTTATGTCATACTTAGGGTTAAACCCTTCACCACCACTTCTGCAGGAGACATTTCCCAGGATCTCAACTGCCCTTAGGTTACTTTTTATCTGTTTTGTGTAATTGCACCTTTACCTGTGTCCACAGAGACACAGGTTGAGACCTCCATTAAAATATAAGTCCCATGAAGACAGGGATTGTTTTGATTTTTCTTTATATTCCTAGGGCTCAATACAGGATAAGCTTAGTACTTGATTTATTCATTGATTCTCACATAACCACTGTAGTAAATTTGAAGATTTGGTCAGGTATAAGGTACTGGGGGAGGGGGGAAATGACACAAGAATATAGCATTTATCTCCTAAGGTTGTAGGATCAGATGAGATAAAGTGCTTGACACAGAGCCTGGCCTGTATAAATGTTAGTTTTTTGTTTTGCAAAGGTTTTTTAATCGTGAAGAAGTATGGTTTTGATGGCTGAATCTCTTATTTCTGTCTCCTCAGACAATTCAGCATCAGGACAAATTTCCACTGTGCTGCCCTGCCTCAGTATTGGTTGTGGAGTAGCAGTTTTCTCAACATGGGGTTAGCTTGTTAAAACACTGAACGGTCCTGCCCTCATGTACCAAGTACTTCAAAAGGATGGCCCGTGGAGCCATGGCCTAGATTCCCATGTCCCGTTAGTTATCTTCGTGACCTTGGATAAATCACCGAGTCCCTTAGAGTATGAGTTTCCTAATTTGTAAGACTGGGGGGTGTGCTGGGCCGAACAGGTGGAACTCGGTGATTTCCAAGGTCCCCTTCAGCTGAAAAATCCTGTGACTCTTAAGTGAAGCATGAAGTTGGAGGGAATCCCAGATCCAAGCTGGGACTGGCACACCAGAGTTCCTGGGTGAGCCTGAGATATTCAGGTCACGGCGATTACTATAAAAACCAATTAACTTTGTGTTCCCACAGAGGCCAGGAGAAATCAGGGGTGATCTGACTGAATAGGCATTGGGACACCTTCAGGAATATAGGGAACGAAAATAACAGAGGTCGATGGCTCGTGATAGAATTTTCCCCACTTGTTCTGCTATGAGAGTGACAGCTGACCTCCCCGGAATCCCTGAACTGCTTGGAATGTAACAGGAGGAGGTCCGAAAAAACATGAGTCTCTGAAGTATCCTGCAAAATGTCAAAGCCAGGAGATCTTCTGGGAGGGCAGGGATCTGTTGCTTAAGACCCTGTTCTGGGCTCTGCCAAGGCCTGATGCTTTACCCACACAGGCTACCTTTATCCTGAGAGTGGAGACCACCAAAATCCATTCCTTTCATTGACTTCGGGACCTTGAGCAAGCATTGAACCTTTCTGCATCTGTCAAAAAGATTGGAAAGTGACTTCTCATTCTCTCACTTCACCTGTGTCTTCTCAATGGGGGATGGAGAGAAGGAAGGGAGAGAATCTGGAACTCAAAGTTTTAAAAACTACTGTTGAAAGTTGTTTTACATGGAACTGGGGGAAAATAAATTAAATCATCAGGTATCTTGTACCTCTAAATCTACATGCTTTGAAATAAATGACTAAGCAGGGACTTTTAATCTGGACTCTGTGAACTTGCTTTAAAAACAATTTTTAAGCGGTATGTCAATATAATTGGTTTTCTTTTTAACCTTGCATATTTTATGTTCATGAATTTAAAAGCATGATTTGGAGAAGGGGCCCATAAGCTTCCCCAGTTTGCCAAAGGGCTCTGGGAACACACAAAAAGATAAGAACTTTTTTTTAAAGAGAATTTGGGGAATGATTTCAAAAGTCAAAAAGGGGATGAATCCCACCTCTGACACAATAGCTTTTGTGACCTTGGAAAAAAGGCCATTTATTTCTCTGAACCTCCTTTTCTGAATCTGTCAAATAAAGATAATACCTGTAACACCTACTTCTCAGGATTGTTCTCAGGCTTAGAGGAAACATATGCAAATGATTTTTGCAGATTTTAATGTATTATTCACCATGTAAATGTCAGTTATTATAAAGCCCCCTTGTCATGTGACTGACGAAAAAAGAAACCAAATATAATGCAAACTTAGAGCTTTAGATTTATGTAAAATTATAGATTTAGAGGAGGGCAGCTAGATCACATCACAATGCACAGAGCACTAGGCCTGAAGTCAGACAGACTCATCTTCCTGAGTTCAAATCTGAACTCAGATACTTTCTAGCTTTCATAAGTCACTTAGCCCTGTCTGCCTCAGTTTCCTCATCTGTAAAATAAGCGGGAGAAGGAAATGGCGAACTGCTCCAGTGTTTCTGCCAAGAAAACCCTAAATGGGGCTACAGGGAGTGAACATGACTGAAAACTGACTGAACAAAAACAGATTCAGAACTGGAAGTCTCCTTAGAGCTTATCTTGTCCAGTTCCTTTCTTTAATAGATGAAATTTAAAACAGACCTAGAAAGGTTATGTAATAATGATAGCAAGCATTTATATTGTGCCTACCATGCTTTACAAATATAACCACAAAAACCTTATGAGGTATTATCCCCATTTTATGGTTGAGGAAAATGAGGCAAACAGAGCTTATGTGACTTGCCAGAGTCATTGAAGGCTGGATTTGAATCCCTATCTTCCTGACTTTAAGCCTGGCTCACTGTCTAACCCTAGCCCTGGGCACACAGGTAGAAAAAAGCAGACACAGAATCTGTTGGAATACAAATCCATGACTTCACCTAGGGCTTCTCAATCCTTTTTGTGTAAGGGACCTCTTTGGCAAGGCATTCAATCAGTAAATAAGCTTTTATTAAGCTACTACTGTGTACCAGGCATTATACTAAGTGCTAGGGATAAAAAAATAAAGAAGCAAAAAAGACAGTTCCTGCCTTTGAGCAGCTTGCAATCTAATGGGGGAGACATGTAAACAAATATATACAAACAAGCTCTACGAAAGATCAAGAGTGTGGAAAAATAACTAACTATAATTTTCATAATGATCAAGCTGATATGTGTAATAAATATATTAATAATTTAAATTTCTCAGAGTTGCTTCTTCTGGCTTAGCAGTCAGAGTCTTACACTGCAGCTTGAAATGATCAATCAATTCTTGACCTTGGTCTCCTATGTTAAATGAAGTGAATCAAAGATTGTAGAATCTGTTCCTGTCACAGAACTCTGGTCCTACCCCCCCCCCCATTCCCTAGATATATAACAATCATTTAAGAAATGTTCCTGTTCCTGGACTTGTCACAGGAAACTACTCAGGATCTGAAAATTATTGTATCGAAATACATCTTTCCCCTCCCTTCCCATTTATAATTTGTGTATAAAATCTCTACCTTTCCTTCAACAGGTGGAGGTTTGCTGCTCAAGAGTACTTCCAGTTTGCAAACTCTGAAAGTGATTAATTAAACTGCCACTTAATCTCTAAAACCTGCCTCTAGGCCAGACAGTAAAATTCTGTTAATAAGAAATAATGAAAGTATGAGGGCACTAGAATTAAGCCACATTGACAAAGGCTTCTTTTAAACTAGTTGGAAGAATTACCAAATTTCAGTTAGAGATTAGTGGAAGTAGAGGTTTTCTGATTTGTTTATTTTCCCACCCCAGGTCATGGACCCCTAGCAATTTATCTATGGACCCATGGTAGTCTGTATACCCCAGTTTAAGAGCCCCTATATTATACCATCCTACCATTGTAAAAGATCAGTTACTTGTGTGCCCCTGGGCAAGTCACTTAACCCCAATTGCCTCAAAAAAAAAAAAAAGTATTAGTTTCCTCTATAAAATGAATATAATTCTGTCTGCCTCATAAGGTTGTTATAAGGAGCAAATGAGATAATGCTTTGTAAACTTTAAGGCACTATGAAAATATATCTTCTTATGACTGAGAGATAACTGAGGGTCACAATAGATTGAAATTTGGTCTTCAAATCAGGAAGATCTGAATTCAAATACGACCTCAGATTAGCTGTATGATCTTAGACAAGTCACTTAACTCTTGATTTGCCTATCATGGAACTTACCTGTCTTAGTCATTGTGAGGATCACATTTAAGGGCTCTGTAACCTTGAGGTAGCTAGATGGTGCAGTGGATAGAGCACCAGCCCTGAAGTCAGGAGGACCTGAATTCAAATCTGGCCTCAGACACTTAACATTCCCTAGCTGTGTGACCCTGGGCAAGTCACTTAACCTCAATTGCCTCAGCCAAAAAAAAAAAAGAGCTATGTAACCTTTAAGTGCTATATAAATGCTGGCTATTATTGACTGATGGAAACATCAAGCTCAGCAGATTTAAAGCTATTTGCATGGGGTCATAGATTGAAACTAAGAAAGGACCTCGAAGTCCCCTCTAGACCAATGTCATACCTGGCCCAAGGGTGTCAAAAGAAATAAGGGCCACATGAAATCCTGCAGGTCACACAATGACTTAGAAAACCACATGTTAAAAATATCTTCTATTGTATTTTTAATCATATTGTTAAATACTTCCCAGTTACATTTTAATTTGGTTCAGGTCCCACTGGGAAGTGCTGCAGACCTCGGTTCAAGGCCAGAGAGAGAGAGATACAGGGTGCCCATTTGACACTTCTGTGGCCCGGGCTCACATCAGGATGCAGGTTTTCCTCAGCAAGGTCGAATATAGCTAAAACATGTTCTGAAGATGAAAAAAACACACGGAAAATCTTGAGGTGGCCAATAGCAGGGATGGTGATGCTATTTAAAAGCAATTTGTCCTTGGAGCAGCAGAAGCCTGACAGCTTGCCTAAGCCTTGCAGGGAGGGCAGGGAAGGGGTGTGTGTCTGTGTTCCCTAATTTGAAGGAGTGAACTTTCACACACCTGGCAGACAGAGCAATGATCGTCCAAGGGGAATCGTTAGGACTGCAACTCCTCTTTTGGCTCCCCTACTATTCTGGGCAGCACAGGGGAAAAAATAATTCATCCAAAGGGCACTGCCTTATTTGGATTAGCAACTCTTTAAGAAGTAAAGACATTTTCCCCTTAGATTTACAACTGAAAGGGACCTAGAAGTAATCTAATACAATCCTCTTACTTTTCTTTCCCTTTCCATTGAGATAAAGCAACCCTAAATGCCCAAAGCACCCAACACCCTCATTCTCAATCACACCCTCCATAGTGCTCCCCACCCCCAACATTGTCCTTTCTACTTTATGAGGTCTACTTTATGACCTGGCTGGAAAGGTCGTAGGAGCAAAAAAAGGAGGGAAAGGGGAGAAAGGATGAAGAGGAAAGAAAGGGATCTATCTGGCCTTCAGAATAGAGGGCCTCCCTTAATCAAATCAGTCTCAAGCCCTTCTCTCCCTCAGCCACCCCCTCTGGGATGCTCTCTCCATTTCAATTCATGCCATCATGTTACCTAAAAAATCCAACTCTCCATCCTGGTCCCTTATCAATATCCAATATCTCCTTTTGTGTGAGGACACCAGTTCCATATCCCAAAGCACCTTGGATCACCCTGGAGAATAAATAACCCAAGGGAAAAGGTGTACACAAAGCTCAGAGGTCAGTAAAGAGATGGCTGGGAGCCAGAGAAGAAAGAAACCACCTCGTTTTCATGTTTTTCTGATCTTAGAGGGTTCTCCCCCACACCTTCCCAAAACTCCAGGGTGCTAGTGGGGGAAGTCTCTCTTCAACTGAGTTCTCCAGCTTCACAGTCGATACCCCAAAAATTCCCCAGCTCTAACTTGGAGTCATTGTCACAGACACTCAAGATGGGGATTTTCTTATCCAAACCATGGCTGCTCAGAATTACTAGATGGGGCATCTGGTAGCTTCTGGATGACCAGATGTGGAAGCTCTGTATCTTTACAGAGTTACAAGTCTAAGGTTTTGATTAAGGTTTCACTGGCCAGTTCCACAACAGTGGACTCCTGACAATCCTTTGCATTTGCAGAATGACAGTGTTCTGTGATGTCCTTGGGTCCGGGAGGCAATTTGTTTGTTGGCATCTGGGGGTTTGATCTTGTGACAAGTCCCCAAGGGACTATTTCGGCCTGCTAGTGCTTCTGAGACAAAGACAAGAGGAAGTTACCCCTGCATTTTTCGGATGGTACAGAAAGAAAGAAAGCAATTGGCCCAATGTCATATGGTCATGGAGTCAAGTTGTGAAGCCAAGTGATCTGATTCCAAAGACAGCAATTCTTTACACTAAATCACATTGCTTCCATCAAATAAAAAAGGGGAGAGTAAATGATAATATAATCCAATCTAATAACCATTTATTAAATGTCAAGTAAATACAAATTGGGCAACCAGGTGGTCAGGGGATACAGTCTTGGACCTGGAGTCAGGAGGAGCTGAGTTCAAATCTGACCTTAGCCATTTACTAGCAGAGTGACATCACTTCTGTTTGCCATTTCCTCATCTGTCAAATGACAAATGGGCTGGAGAAGAAAATGGAAAACCACTTTAGAAACTTTGTCAAGAACACCCCAAAAGGCTCATGGATAAGTCACTTTACCATGTTTACCTCAGTTTCCTCCTCTGTCAAATAAAATGGAGAGGGAAATGGCAAATCACTCCAGTATTTCTGCCAACAAAACCCCAAAGGGGGTCATGAAGAGTTAGACACGACTGACCATCAACATGACAGTGGGTGCTGGGGATACAGAGACAAAACCTAAAGCACTTCACACACACTATTAAGTGCATAGTTACAAATCTTTTTAGCCACCTTCATGCATTGAGTTATGAATTCTCTATTAACTGGATTATACATATCAAGCTAATCCCACGATTGATAACAAGATATTTCCAATGACAAACTATTGTGTTGTTCATTCACGTCCGACTCTCTGCGAACCTATTCTGTAGCAGTTACAGAAATGAAAAAAGGAATAAAACTGTGAAAACTCTTGTCCAAATCTGCCTGCTCAAGCAGGAGTATCCTGCAGTTTACAAAAGGTGATAGGGAAAGGGCAATCGTTTTCAATTTTCTTTGGCATTCTGGATTAGTATATCTGAGCAGCAAAGAGAGTTTGGGGAAAGCCTTGCTCTGTTGATTGGTGGTGCTGAGTAACTTTTGTTTCAAAGGTGCTAGATGAGATTCATCTCCTGTGAGCTTATTATAACAGTGCCCAAGGACACAGAGGTGAAAAGCCCTAGAGACCATGATCCCAGCAAGAAATGAGCTGAAAATCAGTCTTTTATCCCCATTTTCCAGAGGAGAATACTAAAGTTCAGGGGAATCAGGTAACGGCCACGCCCACTTCACTGGTCCTGGAGCTGGGAATTAAAGACAACTCTTGGTGACTCCATATTTAGTCTGTTGGGTCTTCTGAGAAGCCCTCCTGGGCCAGATGTAGATGATATGCAGAGAAAGGATGTCTGGCTCAATTTAGGACTGCCCTTTCTGGGAAAACTTGGCCTCCATAATCACTTGACATTTATCTGTACATATTTTAAAATTCCAGATGAACCAGCTCTTAGTTGCCTGAGGTTTTAGGACAGAGTTGTTGACCCATGTTGACCCATTTAGAGATATTACTACTGATAGAACTAGGGATAAAATTCAATTTGGCAAATATTAACTGCCCAGTCTTTGCAAGGTTCTGGCCAGATTTTTCAGTCCCTGTCCTCAAGGGGTATACAGTCTACTAGGAGGAAAGAGGATATATGCAGTGATAAAAAAGAATACTGGATAGGTGGTGGCAGGGACAAAGAAGGGAACCAGGAAAAGGTGCTCTGGGAATATTTGAGGAGAAAAAGACAACTTTCCAATTGGATGGGGAGTGGCGATGGGTGTAGAATCCTGTAAAAGCTAACTCCAGGGCACAATACCTGAGCTGGGTTTCTGTTTTGGCCAGAAACTCTAAGGATCAACCCCTCCCAGATGGATATATAAAATATTGTCATTGTTGTAATTATTGTCTGGGCAAAAGAAAGCCTTCTTTCTCTGCCTCATTTCTTACCTAGCCCTCATCACTGAGTGGGCATTGCCTCACTTAGACTGAGACCTGGGAAAGACCTTAGCTTAAAAAGGCCAGGGTCTCCCACTGCATCGGGACCATCTCCAGTGGTCCTGATCTCTCTCTCACACTGGATGCAGAGAGCTCCTGAGGAGAAAGGGAGGCTGAAATCCTGTCATGGCATCCCCTCCCTGCTGGCCAGGTAGGCGGTGCAGTGGAGTCAAGGGGTCCGGAATTCAAATTTAGCTTCAGACACTTGCCAGCTGTGTGATCTCTCTCCCTCAGTGTCCTCATAGGTAAAATGGAGATGATGATAGCTCCTACCACCCAGGGTTGTCGTGAGGATCAAATAAGAGAATCTTTGCAAAAGGTTCAGCCTAAGTAGGGGCTTCATAATGCTTACTGACTTAGGTTTGCTTTTGGGACCAGTTGAGTGAGTGATAGTAACTGACATTTAGATCGCTAGCACCTTGCACACATCATGGCATCGGAACCTCAGCAGCCGGGTAACGTCGGTGCTTGCGGGGATCAGTTGGCCGTTCAGCCCCATTTTGCAGATGGAGCACATCAATATTGTGATCAAGGATCCTACCTCGGATACTCCTGTGGCCACGACACTTCACTGCTCGGGGGACAGAATCTACAGAGCCCTGAGCTCCCCGGAGCTGAGGCCCTAAAGGCCTGTGCCGAGCCAATGAGAATGAAAATCGGGAGCTCTGAACTATAGCTTGGGGGAAAGGATGGGGGCACCAGAGGACTACAAATCCCAGGAGGCAGCGCATCCTGCAGGGCTTCCTGGTCAGGAGTCAGAGCTAGTGTTTTTAGCCCACTAGAGTAGAGATCCAGCGTAACTGAGTCGGACCCGGATGGGGGCGGGGCCCACGCGGGGTTTGGGCCTGGGGGAGAGAGAAAAGAGAAAATGAAACGGGAGGGGGCGCGGCCCGCGTAGGGGTTAGGGTGTGTCGGAAAAAGAGGGAGGCTAGAGGGAGAGGGGGCGGGGCTCTCATCCTGTGGAGTAGAAGAGAGGGGAAGGGAATAAAGCAAGAAGGGGCGGGACTTGCGCATCTAGTGATGCTGAAGGGCCTGAGCCAGGGAGAGGTAAAAACCGAAAAATGGTCGTGGGGGCGGGGCCTGCGCCTTGGCAGAAGCTGGAAGGAGCGGATGAAGTGACTTGTAATTGGGGGAAGCTGTGAGGAGAGGGCGAGGCCTATGTATTTAACTAAGGAGAGGGATGGGTAGCGGAGGTTGGTTCCTGACTGTGGGGCGTAATTTCCCTTTCGAGGGATGGAGAGAGTGAAAGAAAAGTATATAGAAGGGGCAGGGCTTACTGAAAGAGGGAGGAAAGAAAGGGAGGGGCGGGGCTTATTAGTCATTAGACTTGGGAAGGGAGGGAACTGACTCCTGATGGGGCGGGGCTTACCCTACCTAGGACAAACCGAGAGGGAGGGAATGGGGAGTAGAGGGAAAAGAAAGGAAGAAAGAGGCGGAGTTTAGTTTGAGAGAATCCGAGGAGAAAGGGCAGACGGGGGCGGGGCTTACTCCCTGACCGGTAGCGGCAGTGGGGGCGGTGCGCGGGCGCGAGGCAGGGGCG